>JAVQJL010081043.1:0-16985 GCA_036024295.1 Nannoperca obscura | reverse complement strand
ACACACACACACACACACACACACACACACACACACACACACACACACACACACACACACACACACACACACACACACATATATGACAAGCTTGTTGTAACACGTATGCATGAATAAATTTCACTGGTGTTCCACACAAGCAAACAATACATTGCTGACGGAGTAGCCACTGCAACTAAATTAAGAATATAAACCACATGAGAATGATGACAGGAACCGGATAAGGTTCATGTAGCCTGGTGTGCAGAAGCAGGAGACATTTTTGCCTTGAGATGTGGATTGTTCAAAAGGCCCTGTCACTATTGCAAAGAAATGACCAAAAAAGTTGTATTTCCATTAATTGTACAAACATGAGCTTGAGATGGCAAACATCTGTACTCAGGGTGGTTTTCAGCATAGAATACTTAAGATGGGGACAAAAATAGCCTGACATTGTTCTCGGACGTCTCTCTTGAGAGTGTATGGGGGGGACATCGGTGCATTAATCCCTCATTATTCCCTGTATACAGCCCCGGAAGAGACTCCGCAAAATGTCAACATGTGGTTCTACTTAGAGCATAATGAGTGTGATTTACCCGCAACACGATAGTTGTGGAAGACTGAACAGCTCAGGCTCTAAATTACCCTCCTCTCGCCTCAACATATGGTCTCACACTATATATCTGCTGGTCAAGGAACTGCTTTTGGGCTTTTATGCCCACAGGACACATACACGAGGAAGAAATGTTCTCTGGTCAAATTCATTTTCTTTAGGTAATTGATCTATATTACAATACATTTTTTACAAGATAACAAATCTTCAGACCCCAGATCACTAATGATGGCTATGCATTAGTGATCTGGGATCTGAAATTTTGTTTTACACTTGCAGCCACTCCTTCCTCCTCCCTCCAGTCATGATTAGCTAATGTAGAGTTTCCTGTGCAAAACAAAAAAGCTACCAGACAAACTCACAGGAGGCATTCGAAAATATCTGATGCACAGAAAAGTCACAACAATCCAAACTGTGGCGAAGGTGTTTGAAAAGATTCCCAACTAAAATGATTGATGTGATTTAATCTGGATTAAAACCTTAAACGTGTAGGACCATGAAGATTAAAAGTGGAGCCTTTTTCAAATGGAGTAGCTTGACCCCTTCTGTATTTTGTGGTTACACTCATACCACTGGCTCCTGTTCTACTTTTGTTTGACAGGTTGAAGACATTAAACGTCTCTCTTTTCTCCTCTCGGAAAAGCAATGGTCAGCACTTCAGCAGATCCAAACATCTTGAGGAGCCACTCAATAAAAAAATCCACATCTCTGTTTAACTAATGGCCTAGGATCAGTCCTGCTGAATATTGCAAACTCTGTTGTCAGCAGGATTTACACCCCCTGGACTTTCTCCATTGACAATGAGCGAGAGAAGGACTGCCTGGACCAAGCATGGGAGTGTTGGCACTGACCAGAAATGTAAACTTGTAATGTCCAGATGGCTGCCAAGGATAAGGCCTTCACCATCGGCAATGCTGTTAGTCTTAACAGAGAAATGCCAGAAGTTTTTTGAATACAAGCTGATTGGAACATATGGTCTTTAAGGTTTCCATGGAGAGGAGGGAAACATTCCCAGGATACAGTATATGTGGGGAGTGAGCATGTAATAAACAGGCTTTCTGAAGCCTTATGACTGCTCGGATGATTTGCAGCCTGTCATCATGAACTGAGCAAATCCCGGAATGTTCTGCACAATGTAAATCATTTCATCAGTCATTTTTTATGGAGGAAGTATGCAGCTGCTGTAAAATATATCTCCAGATTTACAACGGATTTCACACAAAGCAGGGAACAGGTAAGAGTGTCGGAAACATTTTAGTGACATACTGCTGAGGTCAAGTGCATTGGAGGACCATGTTAATCATGATGGATTTGCATTGGATCAAACTCATCAGACATCACACATTTGGCCTTAATGGGGTATGACATCACATGCAAGAAAAATCACAAACCATTAAATCATAAACATGCAAATTGAATGGAGAAAGTTATTCCTGCAAATGACTTATTATGCAATATTGTATCACTGCATGCACAGTACACACATTTTACCATTGCAGGGCTCAGTCTGTAATGGTGAGAAAGCTCTCACGGCTGATTCCACTATCAACAACTCAGCTTGTGCCAGCTGCCATGCTTGACTAGACTAGGACCAGGTCCAGGTCCACCAACAGCATCTTCTCACGCAAAGACAAATGAGCGGCTGTCAAGCTGTCAGCTCCGCAGCAGTGACCTTCAGATGGGGTTTCTTTCATCAAGTTTATAAAAAGCGCCAGTTTTTTGCTTTTGCCCACTTTTCCCTTTTGTGAATGCACTCACAACTCCTCAACTTCCTGTCAGATAAGTGACAAAGTGACCAGGACTGTGTATATGATGGCAAAGAAAAGCATGCGACAAACACAATTTGATTAAACATCTATTAGATTCTCTCTTGATCATTTGTTTTAGGAGTGACTTTTATTGGCAACAAATAAGTACAAATGCAGACAGCTTTCTACCTGTAGACATAATAACTTCTGTTAAATGAAATGAAGAAAGAACCTCTGTGTAGTCTGTGGAATGTTCAGTGTGTCTGTCATGATACATTTATTAACCCAAACATTATGCTATATTCACAATCCTGGTTTTACATGTTACATGCACTTGTTTTCTTGCCTGAGTTAAATGAGAAAAAATGTATACCACTCTTATGTCAATACGTTCAATAGGAAGCTGGAGCCAGCAGCTGGTTAGATTAGCTTTGGAAACAGGAGGAAACAGCTAGCCTGGCTCTGTCTTTAGGTAACAAAATCCACCTACCAGCACCATTAAAGATTACAAATGAACACGTTATATCTTGTTTGTTTAATCCATTTAATCATTTGTGAGCTTTTAGATTTGCTGATAAAAGCCAGGGTAGCTGTTTCTCCGTTTCTTTAATCTAAGGTAAGCTAACCATCTCTTGACTTAATGTTAAAAGGACAGATAAAAGAGTGGCATCACCTCCTCTAACTCTTGATAAGAAAACTCTGTGATGCTTATGAACTGATTTCAAAAGGATTCAAGCTCCCTTTATAGCCACTGACGTAAAAAAATAACTGGCACAATTGGTAAAACCTTGGAGTTCAGTATTGTATGTGAACATTTTAAACCTGCAATAACAAATTTGTTTTGGCCACGTGGGGGCACAACATTGACCTAAAACCTCAAGTCATATCAGGTTGATTTGGCGAACTTATTAGCAAACAGTTGCTAGTTACATATTCACCAGTTACATAGCATCATTAGCTTTTATCTAGAGGCGTGTTTCTGGTCACCTTGGGAAGTGGTCTAATATTCACTTAATTTGGTTTTGGTTTCCTGAGGAAATGATTTGGCTGCTTAGCATGGGCAGATTATAAAACAATGGGCCCCTAGGCACAGACACGCAAAATCCCTCCAAAAAATTAATTCGCCCATGTTATATGATTGAGGGGCCCCATTCAGACAGATTAAGAGTGGATAACAACTATATGTGGTCTTCATGTACCACAACTTTACAGAAATGCCACAAAACTGCTCATTTGTGAGTGTGTGTGGGTGTTGTCTAAGACCACCTGAGATGCCACCTTTGATGCTGTTTTGCATTTTCGTATTTCTCCCCATAAGATTTACACTCACTTAAAATGTACCATGATGGCATCTTCAGTAGGACTTTGGGGCTCTGTTCTTTACATTAATGATTTACCCCTTTGACTATGCGACAAAAAATGCAGTTAATGACAAATGGTAAAATATGAATCATTAAAAAAATCATTCTTTTGTTTGTCTTCTCATTAAGTAAAAGTAAAATGCAAGGTGAGAATAAATGCAGAGCAATCACAGCTGCAGTTGTAGAGCTGATCAGACCAAAGAAGGACCTGCTCGGTGACAAGAGAGCTCAGCAAAGCGCTGGATATCTGAAGTGAATCGCATGGAAGGCATTTGCCTGATTGTTCTTCTTCAGGGCACCGGCTTGAGTAACAGTGAGATAGCCATCTATTATTTTCTTTTACTGCTCTGAGTCAAAGGGAGGGCACTTGTTTCCTGTTCTCTACAGTTGGGGGTGCCTCGTGCCTTGTGGTCTACAAAGTTGACCACAAACTGATTTTACAAATAAACCTTTAGAGATCTTTTGCAAGATCTAATGAACTGTTATCACAATTAAACTGCTAAACTTGCCAAATAAGTCTAATATTTTTGTTTGCTGTAAAGCAAATTGTTGAGCATTGGAAGTGTGTGTCTGACATAGTCCAGCAACATTTGACAATGAGAACCAAAGCCAGTGGTGGAAAAGCCTGTCACATTGTTGACACAGTAAGGTGACAGATACAGTTAATGGATTAACAAGCTTTGCGTAGCTGCTACATTCAACACAACATCAGTGGTATTAAAGAGTAAAGAGCTCATGGTCATCACATACTTTTGAACTTACAACTTAAGAGAACATTTTGTAATTTTAGTGCGACATTTCACACACTTTACACGCTCTAATGGCGGGTTGGTTCTTTTCCTATAGTTATATACGTGTGTGTGTGTGTGTGTGCTCTATTAGGGCACTGATCCCAGTATGGTTTCAGCCCACAGACCACCTTTTCAACTCCTCCCCTTTGCCTTCAGCCAGGGTGTGATTAGAGCCAATACAATCTTGGGCAACCTGCACTGAGAGAGAGAGAGAGAGAGAGAGAGAGAGAGAGAGAGAGAGAGAGAGAGAGAGAGAGAGAGCAAGCAAGCAAAAGAAAGAGTGGGCAGCCACTCTGGTGCACTCTGGTGGTTCTTGCAACAGCGTCACTATTGCTTGATCTCTAACAGTCCAACTGTGGCATTGTGGCTCATGCAAGATTCAACAAAAACACTGCAAACTACTCTAATCCCAGTGGACGGATTTAAATGGACATGGCTGAGTTTTCTACTTTCTCCTTTTTTTCACTCAATGTTTCCTGGATTCATGAAAGTGCCGCAACTCTGTGAAATAACATTGTTTCAGCTTTGTGGACAGTTTGGATACATCTTTTTGGAGAACATGTTGTCGTTGCCCACACCAGAAGAACTACAACAAACTATCTGATCTTTGGAAACATGGAAAGCCACTACTGCCTGTTGAGCACTGCCAAACAGGACTCCTAGGGTGTGACATGTAAGCAATAACTGCAAAATAAAAGAATAACTCTTATTTTGAGTGCAAAACTTCATCAGGTTTTTTATTTTGCACAGATTTATGATGCTAGTAAAAATTGCAGATTCTTTAGTTTTAACTTTCTTCAACATCTTGTGACTGAGTTGAGCCGGTTAATAATGGATGGCAACCTGAGCACTTTGATGAACAGAACAGGACCTTACCATGCCGCGGCGGGACCCTGGAGCCTCATCATACTGGTCATCATCATACTGATCATAGTGGTGGGAAACCTGCTGGTCATCATCGCCGTAGCTCGTACTTCCCAGCTACAGACAACAACAAACATTTTCATTATGTCCCTGGCGTGTGCAGACCTCATCATGGGGGTCTTTGTGGTGCCTCTGGGGGCCACTATTGTGGTGACAGGTAACTGGCAGCTCAGTGACACATTCTGTGACTTCTGGACTTCTGTGGACGTCCTGTGTGTGACGGCAAGCATCGAGACGCTCTGTGTCATAGCAGTGGATCGGTATATAGCCATTACGAGGCCCCTCCGACACAAGGTTCTGCTCAATAAGTTGCGTGCCAGAATAATAGTTTGTTTAGTGTGGGTTGTGTCCGCCTTAATTTCCTTTGTACCAATTATGAAAGGGCTTTGGCGTGATAATGATGGAAATGACTGCTACGAAAACCCTAAATGCTGTGACTTTGTGACCAACAGGGCCTTTGCTATTATATCGTCTATAGTGTCTTTTTACATTCCACTGCTTATTATGATATTTGTGTATGCAAAAGTCTTTCTAATAGCCACACGCCAGGTCCAGCTCATAGATAAGAATCGCATACGATTCCAGAATGAATGTTCAACAGCGCAGATGCAAGTTGGCCCCCACATCAACAATATCCTGCCGCCGGCATGTGCAGGATTCAGCAACTACAACACAGCGAGGAGAAAGAGCGCCAAGCGGAGGCCATCGCGGCTAATGCTCGTCAAAGAGCAGAAAGCCCTCAAGACTTTGGGTATCATCATGGGGACATTCACCGTGTGCTGGCTGCCCTTCTTTGTCGCCAACATCATCAACGCATTTAACAGAGATATTACTTCAGACACGATTTTCCGATTGTTAAACTGGCTGGGTTACATCAACTCCGGCCTCAATCCTATCATCTACTGCAGGAGTCCAGAATTTCGCGCTGCGTTCAAGAACCTGTTGGGCTGTCCGTGGCTGTCCACCCTGTGGCTTAATACTTTCTATAAAGAACTGCGGACTTGCTGCTCCTGCTTTCTATGGCAGGCTGATTCAGGCACAGCTGGCTCGTTCCAAAAGTCTTCAACCAGTAGGACTGACGGCAGCGAGAGTCTGGCCAGTACTCAGGGAAGCAGCAAAAGTGAGGAGGCTTCCCCTGGTACTCTGCAGTCCAACGGCAGCACACAGTTCAGTGACTTATCAGAACCAGAAACCGAATTGTAAGTTCCCTTTCTTTTCATGTCTTACCCACCCTCATTAACTTTTAACTCTGTAGAATTTTATAATACTATACATTACATGACAGTATAAAATGTCAGTATTTGAGAGTAACTAAGACTTTTTATCAAATCTCTACGGAACTGAGAGGACAGAGACAGGTACATCAAGGAGTCGGTGACTGTGGCCACTGGTTTGACATTTCTGAATTATTATTCGTCTTTGTCCTTTTTATTTTTTAATTAATTCAGCAGAGCTAAGCGTCAAATCAGTAGTCTATCAGGTGACATGTGACCAAATCATTCGCACTGTATAGCAGAAGCTGTGAAGACTTACAGTGTAGAATCAATGTCATGGAGAATCAAGCAATTTACATTACTTACTGCTTTTGGACATGCTATTGCAGATTAGCAAAGTACTGCACAATGATAGTGATAAAAACACCACCACACATGTGTACCTCTGTGCTGGTTTCAGTTTGACAAAATACTCATTAAGAAAAAGTCTGAAAAATTATAATTATTTGTTAAACTTAAAGTGAAAATGTCATACAACAATTTTCATTTTCATTTTCAAAGAAGTATAAAGTTTTTTAAAAACATTTATGGGATTCCTCTTATAAATATATTTTGCCTTTACTGGCTTGCAATAATGGTAAAGGTTTAACGCTGTATATCTACACATCCTCTTGGTATTGTGTACCATATATAACTTTTCATGATATACAGTATGACCAGTATACAAACATTAACTAGGCATCCTAGTTACTTTTAAAAGAGATCAAAAACAGTGTCAGGACTGCAGATTAAAAAAGTTTTTAAAAGTTCACTGTCCACTGTTCTTTTCATAAAAGTAGAAATCCATATTTGGACATGTTCAAATATATCAGTGTGCTGCTGTCCAGGAGTAAAATAGATTGAGTGGAACAGTGCAGAAAAATAAATAATTTCTGAAGCATTGGCTGCTGTTGGGGTGTTACAATATTACAAAACTAAAAGTGAAACATAATAGTTTCATGCATGATTCAATAAACATCTGAGGACTGTACCTGTATAGGTTTACTGCACTATGATACCTGTAATCAATCTTTGAATCCAGCTATGTCAGTGTAGTACAAATAACCAACAGATGTCCATAGTGTAGTCGCTGGTACTTGGGGTGGATATTATGTTTTTAGAACACGTTAACAATAGTTAACAATATCATTCATTAATTTTGTATTTTATAAAAACCTCCTCTTTTACTTTGTAAATGTAGATTTTTTTGGTCAATTTCATCTTTTGGTATCTTTTGGCTCTCTTAAAGCACTGGGTAAATGGCTGAATCGGCATGACCTTTCCAGATATTACCGTGTCTCTTTGCCTGTCAGTGGGCCTCAGTGCGCCCTGCCCAACACCCCGTGCAGCAGATAACTCTTTATCACTTAAGCACAAGACATCCACCGTAACTGGACAGGCTGTTTACAAGACTGACAGCCAATAAGACCACCCTCATTAACACAGGTTAACTGGTGTTGGACGGCTCAACATCTGATTCATTATTATTCTAATACACCACTACAGGTTGACGGCCAAATACATGAATATGCATAAAAATAATCAGAGACTGTAGTCCAAGATTCTAGAAAGTTTTTACATAATGTTTACTATTGTTTAAGTTAAAGGCTGTGGTGTGGGAATAGTGCCACTTACAAAATAAATTTACAATATTTGCTCTATATTTGAATATAACTTTTTTTAACTAAATTATTTTTAAATTATTGCCATCAGAAAAATTTCCAATTGAATCCCTGGGAAGCTTTTGTTTGTTGCAACATCATAATATATTGAATTGATAAGTATGACTTTTCAAAATATACAGCTTATCATAATACCTCATATTTAATCACCATGTTGATGTCTCCAACACGTGTCATAATTAAATGTGCCATCATGTTGTCACAATTTGAAAATCTAGCTTGTGTACATGAATCACTTTTAACATATGCTCAGTAAGTTTAAAATAGTTTGAAACTCCAAAATTCATAATGAAATTTTATTTCAGTAATCTACAAACAAATATAAAATTAAAAGTTAAATTTCTTTTGACAAGTGGCACAATGCTTACATTACATCCCTTGCCTTGCGATGCAAATTCCCATGAGGAACCCAGTTTATGACAGAAGGGTGTTTCATTCATTTCAAATATTTACTCTGCACACTATATATCATTTTTCTGTTCTTTTCTTTTACATGACATCCCTTCAGTGGCATTTTAACAGACATAATCAATGGGGTTGTAAAACAAGAGACATTTAGCAGCATATAAGTCTTCCTTAAAAGGAGCCCTGTGTGTTGTGTAGTAAATCACCCTAAGGGGAAGGCTCAGTGGACTCACACTGCGCTTTGAGAAGGATTACAAACGTAAGTGAGACCAGCCGTTTGAGAATGACTCTGGCGGGGCCACGGCTCGAAGACAGGTTTAATGAAGAAATATGACAAACGGTTCCAGGAACAGTCTGGACTGCAGTGGTTAGTTTTGGCTTCAGAGTGCCAACAATGCCATGCTAGGCATATGCCATGCACTCCTCAGTCATCCCTGTCAGCTTTCAATATCTATGTAACTAGCGACACAAAAGAGCAATTAAGCAGCGTATTTCCTTTAAACCCTGGAACAACATGCAACAGCAGGTTTAGTTGAGTCAGGTTGGGAGGTCCAACAACTTACATGAATGGTTACTAGGGAAGAGTGACTGCACATAGTGGCCATTATCAATAGTCACTTTGTTTTCATGGAAAATACATGCAGGCATATCACCGATACCCTTATCAACATCCACAGCAGCCTTCAGCTTCTGTCAAGCATGGACCATGTTATATGACAGGTGCAATATTTTATGGATTTCCTGCACAACAGCATTTCTAATTGATCTTTCATGATCATAAATCTTTATGTTTTTGGTCATCAAAGTGAAAGTGGAGGCAAATGTGTCAGCCCATATGACTTTTTTCCACATAAATAATTAGGATTCGGGTATGTCTTCCTATGTTTTGTCATGTTGCTCTAAAGAGAGACATGCTGCTATTGCATTTGTTTTAAAGTGTGTATCGGAGGTATTTAAGACAAAATCTTCATGTATTTGAAAGGTATTGCTTAGTGTTATGAGCAGAGGGAGTTTGTTAGCACAGTTTATCCATGATTGAGAACACTAAAATTAAGCTAACAGAGAGCGGAACATTTTATTTCAAAGAGTAGCAGCCAAATAGGTTGTGGACTAAATTGCACTGTGAATGTGGAGCAGAAATTAAAAGTCTTTGTGGGATGTCTGATCGACTGGTTTAGAAACACCAGCAAAGCTCTCTTCTTGAGCACAGACACAGGACTAATATTCCTGCAGAGTTACATTCAGTTAATAATAGTTAAAACAGCAGCCATATAGGTATGTGAGGATGGAAAAAATAATTATTATAGAGTGCATACTCTACAGAGAAATATGATGTGTGCTGCTGCATCATTATTAAAGTATCAAGAGACACATGTGAGAAAACAACTTGTCAACATGTTGCTGAGTAATGTTGCTCTAAAAACTGGAAAGAAATATGTCTTGCATGGTCATCAAATGCACACTAAACCATTTTCCATCTTAGAAAAACTATATGAGGATAAACCTTAATAAGATATGTGAAAAGCAGACACTAACGGCACAGGGACAAGAAATCACAGAGGCTGATCTTAGATTTAGCTGTAAAGCAACATCTGATGGCTCACAACAAGCGGTGCAGGCGCCTGCACGGACCTACTGGTGAGAATGGATTTTATAGTGTCTTTTCTTATTGGTAGTTGGTGACATAAAAACAAATATATATATTTGAATATATATTCTTAACACACTCAAATATGGTGAGCTAAAATAACACAAATAACCAGACATTACACAAAGCACAGAGAGATGGTGGAAAATTTAATTTCCAGTATAAATATTGACTCACTAAAGTCACTACAAGCGGCTCATTTCATCAAATGATAGCGTAAATATTTTAGAAATATTAGTTGACAACTCATGAGGCATGATATTGTGTTTGTAATGCAAGCCACTCAGGTTCATAACTACTGTGTAACTGGAACAAACACCCTCATTATTCCAGCTAAATATGTAGATATATAAGTGTAATTATAATTATTTCCCACACAAGGCACAAAGTGCCCAATGCTGTATTAATGGATGTTACTGTGTTTGCAGTAAGAGTGTGGAAATATAACATGCAGTAAATATGAAAGACGATTTAAGAAATGAGTAAACAGTTATTTCTAATGTATCATGTGCTGTGCAGGATAAGTCATGCGTTTAATAGGAATTTAAACTGGTGACAAACATTTGCTGCACAGCCTGTGACTGACAAGCTTTTTACTACACTGCTGCTAATGTGTGGCAAGTTACAGCTCCATGTGATTTCAAAGCAGCCTGAATTCTGGTGTAATAAGTTGCACTCACTGTAGTAGGTGCAGCTTGATGTTTTGATGGCGTTTTAGGAGGGCTGGCGTTCACTAATACTTTTTTTCCTGTGCCGTGAACCCTCTAATTCTGAGCTTTTCCTTACCGTGTGCTAACGGTGCCTCTGGCCCAACTTCACACACCAACTTCCATAATATGCATTTAGTTAGATTAGAGTGAGATCGGGCCCAAGAGAGCATTAGCACAAGGAGGAGGATGAAGCAAAACTTTGTGTTAGTGACCTGTGGGAAACCTCCAACACTCATTTACAAGCCTGGCTGATAACAGAACTGATCACACTGCAGTGCGGTCTTTAAATGGAGGCATCCGGGAGTTGAGCAAACACTTGAAAATGCAATAACTCCAAGTTGTTAAAAGTTTGGAGGGATAAAAAAAAGCTATAAAACATAACTGGATATTTAACTTTTTGCTTTATCACTACAACAGCAGCTCAGATCAATGCTGCAGCAGAATTCAACATATCAGTACTATGCTATAGATATTTAACCAATAATGGATAAGTATAAGCATTTAAATAATAATATACATTTTTTTGATTTTAGAGGTTTGGTAACATTTCCTGTTTTCAAGTCATTTGAAAAATTAAAAGTCTTTATCTTGGTCATTTTTTCAAACTGATCGCGGAGTACATTGATTCACTGTATGACTCAGTGGTAGTTTAACTTTTATAAAAGAACATGCAGTTTGAAATAAGTTTGTACAGTTTGATCTAAAATCTACAACTTTAAGTCTTTGGACTTCAAGTATTTTTTAATACACTACATGACAGTTTCTCTCTCTTATATATATGTATCTCTCTTTATAGGTTTGCCTGTATGACCAGTTAACAAGTCTGGACATTTGGCTGATTGGTTGGTAAAACTTACTTTCATTATATGTAAATGCCTTAATGCCTAAATGTAAATATGTGATTCAAGCTATTTATCTACTGAAAACTGTTGATATTCATTCAGGTTTTTTAAATATTATATATATATATATTTATTTATCACTGAATAAATTCTCACTTTCACTCACTTTATTTACCCTTTCACAAGAAAAATAATGTATAGCTGAATTTTGTCACTGGTTCTACACTCGGTTTATTAGGTAGCATCATTTTGGAGGCTGTAGTTTGTAGTGCTGTTTAACTGTATTGCATTAGACAGAAGTTCCTATACGTTCCTGTATATTATGAACATTTCTTCCTTCTGATGATTTATACACAAATTTCAATTTCAAAAATTGTGGTAACTAAATGATTTCTCATTGCATCCCCCTTTGACTTGACTTGATTTAAAGACACCTGTCACAGATGATGGATGGATTTTCCTTAACTTTGATGAGCTTATGAGACTGCAAAATATGTGCACGCTATGTCTGTGGTTTGTGATCTAAAATAATCCAACAACTCATGTGAGATTCAACAGAACGTATAACATAATATTATTCGTCTGCGTCTTTATCCATGAAATCATCCAAATGCATCAACTTAAATCACTCTTACCTATAAGGCATGAGTGAAATACACTAGTGATTCTACTGTGCATGCTGTAAAAAGGGTTAGATTCAACAAAGTGATGGGAATTCTGATTCTGATTTAAAGTCATATTGTAAAATGTTTTACAGTGTGCATAGTTTTTCCTGTCACATTTCGTTAAGCTTAAAGTTTCAGGTAGTTTATGTCTTGTGGAGACATGTACAGTGAAGGTGATAGCATCAGAATTCCTCCACTGGAAAGGTAGAGTTCCACAAAGCATAAGATAAGGGCAAGTTTGCAATACCCTTCTAAAATTAGAAACAAAGATAAAAAGAGAACAGATGACACTGATGCCGTTTTCGATATTGAAAACAACATCCTAACAAATAACCTGTAAGACAACAAATTTCTTATCTGATAGAAGCTGAAATGTTGTACAGGGTATGACCAGCACAGTAACACAGAAAAAAACTGACTGGTTTGTAGGGTCACATCTCACAGGGCTGCACACCAAATTAAATATGAGATTCATAATGAGCTGGCCTCTGTGTCTGGTACTTTTCAGGTATACAAAACCAATTAGGCTAAACAATGAAATGTGTTTAGAATTTAATGGAAAAAGGTGAATGTGAGTCACAGATGAATGATGGATCCTGTCATTGTG
Source organism: Nannoperca obscura (assembly GCA_036024295.1). Taxonomy (NCBI): domain Eukaryota; kingdom Metazoa; phylum Chordata; class Actinopteri; order Centrarchiformes; family Percichthyidae; genus Nannoperca; species Nannoperca obscura. The sequence continues at coordinate 3,757 of JAVQJL010081043.1, read as the reverse complement.
GGTCATTTTTGCCTTGCATCTTAACTTTTAAATGGATATTAAATAGCACAATTACAAAACAGAATGTCATACTGATTGTAATGACATTTTGCCTTTTCACATTGTCTATGTACATGGTAATCACGTGCGATTTACTCATATCTTTTGTAGTAGGCATTCAAATTAATAGAGACTCTACATGCTAACATGTCCTTCTCTTTTCAGCTTCACATTGCAGGAGAAGGATGGATGAACTGTAAAATGTCAGGCTACTGAAACAAACTATGTTCTCCAGCCATTACTGTGATTCCTGCAAAGGCTGAGACCAAACAGCAGTGAGGACAAGCTAAAGAAAAGTACAACCAACGGCCGAGTGAAGCTAACCCTGGAAGAGATGACTGGATTGACTGTAGAGAAACAGCTTATTTGGTCTGGACAGAACAATGTGACTCTGTGGACAAAAGATGGACACCAAAGTTGAACCTCAGTGTCACCTAAATACTGTTTGCAAAAGACTATCCTGAATAAGACGTACGTAACTGCGACTTTTAAATGCATTCCAGTAAACCTTTGGACACAGTGGGTGTGGCCTGTGGTTAAAAAAATGACAGCATTAACTAATTTGGTACAGCATATTATCTGGTAAGTTATCTATTTATGATACATTGAATGTGTAGCAAAACACAAAAGTTGTCTAACTTAATACAAGTTCATAATTCTGGCAAGGCTGCCTTCACTATCCAGTTAAGAAACATACATTTTCACAATCTCTTCAGTGTACTATCAGCTAAACCAAAGGGCTGTACATTCAAATATTCAATTATGGTGTCTGTTTTCAGTCTAAATCTTTCTGTTTTGAGCCTGGAGTCTATATCCGCACAATAATAGTTATATTGCTTAAAAACCCTTGTATATGTTAAGTTAAACCACAGCTAAGGAAAATGTTAATTTCTGATTGGCTGGCTGTTGATATCGTATATCAGGACAATTCCTGTCAACAGTTAACCATCAGTAATAAGTCATTGTGCAAAGTACAGTATTACAAGGTGGAGGTAACCATAGCAAAACACTTCTGCTACAGTACATGCTATGTTATCAGATAACTCTCTACCTATTTCACTTTGGTAAGCTACCATAGTATAAGATCAATAATTAAATCAATACTGAAATGTTCAAAAATAGAAAAATAATGAACCTCATCCATTATTTTGTTATAGGATGTCTATGTCCTATGTCATGTGTTATTACTTACAAAACATCATCTGTTGCATTGAGAAATAAAATACCATAAAACTGTGTAACATTGTGTAACATATAAACACACACACACACACACACACACACACACACACACACACACACGAAAATTCCAGATAAAAAATTCAAACTTCAACGTCTGGGCTACAGTGAATAACTTATTCAGTAATTTAAATTATACTCTAAATTATAGAGTATAATTTAATAAGACCACTGTCCTATCAGGTTACGTTTTGTCAGTCATGTGATCCATGACATGGACATGTTATGGCAATAAAGAATAGCTTAAAACCACAATTAACCACCTGTTTCACTCAAGAGTAAAAATCAGCCTTTGATCTTAAAAGAAATAAGGATCTTTAGGGATAATTATTGATATTGAATTAATTTTTTTTAAATCATCTTGTGACCTCTCAGCTTTATCTTGAAGGGTCCCGCTTTGGGTCCCACTACTATATAACACTGTGGAATGTAAAACTATTGATATAAGCTCAAAAGACAATTCTAAACAACTTAATTTTCCTTATTCATAGTAAGGGAAACCACCGACATCTCTGGCTCTGCTACTGTTTGAGCAGACAACATGTTGTGTTATGACAGGAATTTACAAGATTTGGGACTTCATAAATAAATAAACAAACCAAGAGCAGAATGCATGACATTTGAAAATAAGTGCGACCAGCATTACTGAAATATTATCCAGAAAAAAGCCACAACAACTCAGAGTGGAAACAATTATCCTGTCTGAGAGTTAAACCACCATCTTATCAGCTGATTCCTGTTATAATGATTTCCATGAGTGGGATGAGATTGAAATCAATTCTAAACATTTTTTTAGGGAAAAAAGAGAAGCCCCCACTTAAGTTACAAGTGGGACTATGTGATAAGATATGACATACAACACAAACTACACATTTATACCATCAAATACTTTTTAAAATGTAAATCCAACAGGTTTTTGTTGAAGGAGCAGCGCTTGTAGATAGGAAAAACACTCACCATACATGTTTCTTTACTGGAATATTTTTTAAAAGGATGTGTTTACAATGTGTTCTATTAACTGTGACAACGGCACTCTCATCAAACACTTGTGTTTGATTAAAAGTTTGAAATCTTGGATGTACTTTGAAGTGTGCAGTATTTTTCCTCTCTCTGCTCTTGATTGCACATGGAAATCACTAGACTTTAAATATGCAGTATTCTGTTTAACTTTCCTGTGCCAAGAACTTGTTCTGAGCCAGTGTTACGACACAGATTTCTTAAGGACAGACAGATATTTTCAGAACACAGGGCATTTCAGACAAAAAGAAAGTCCTTTGACACCACATTCAGACTTCAGAGCTCACCAGTTAGAAGCCCTTAAATCCAATTGAGTCAACAGCAGCTTAATTAGATAAAGTATCACAGATTCATCCTGGTAATATGGTAGCGTGACTGAGCCACATACCACTGGGTCCAGCTTACAACCTCTGGCATGGCATTCTTCTTCTCACTACTCACACTAATAGTAACCTGATATGACTTTATAGTATATAAGAATCCAGAAAGGTCTTTTTTCCCCCCAATGACCACAAACCTGGAGTCATAGAATAAATGGGGACTTTATTATAAGAATTTTTGCTCTTACCTTTGTACCTGTGTTGCGGGCCCCATTTTGGTCTTAGACTGTAATTTATCTTACTTCCATGAACAACTGGGCAAACACAGATAACCCCATATCCCACAGATGTTTCAACTGCCATCACAATAGAATTTGACGGGAGAAAAAAAGCCCTGCAATCAACGACTCAAAGGTAAATGTTTTGTTGTCACTCCCTCAGAATGAAATGAAAGGACATTTTCTTTCTACATTTACAATTATATGCAGATATGTAATAATCACACAAGAAAACAATATTCACAGAAAGGGCAAGATACACGTTTCATTGCAGACAGCTGTCTCAAAGGCATTTAAATATATGTATATATACACACACACACACACACACACACACACACACATCCATATATATATTCATATGAATCCACTGTTACACATAATAATGCTATTGATTTGAGGAAAAGTGTCTCATAAATTACTCCTGGTCAGCTAATTGACTGCCTGGTTTGGCCATCTACTGCCATCTAGTGCAGTGATGTGTAACTACCATCTTTATAAAGTGAACTACATAACCTGGCTCACGGATTTTCTCTTCCATATATCTGCAAGGGGTTTAATTTGATTATGGGGGCTTTTTTTTTCAATTCACTACTACTTCTTCATCCTCATGAAATGGCTGTTCTTCAATTTTCTGCACAGATGGAAAGCTCTACTACCCAGATGCCTGATGCACAAGCACTATGTTTTTTTCTTATTACTTGAAGAGGATTACACTGTGAGGAAGCTGGATGTCTCTTCTTCATTTAAAGTAGCTGTAATTAAACCTCTTCTTAAAAAACCCTCTCTTGATCCAGGGGTTTTATCAAATTATCGACCTATATCTAACCCTCCTTTTCTCTCCAAGATCCTTGAGAAAGCAGT
>JAVQJL010081040.1:0-15453 GCA_036024295.1 Nannoperca obscura | reverse complement strand
CCCCCCCCGGGTCCAGACCGCGGCTGGTGGTGAGACCATCATCACCGCCTGAGTCCTGAGGCGAGAGCTGAGCGGCACCTCTCACCCTGCGGCACGTCTCTGCCTCCGCTCCGGGGTTTGTTCGGCCAGCTGGAGGAGAAGAAAAGGAGGGACGAGCGCAGGGTCCTTGAACGCCACAAAGAAGTTGACGAGGCTGAGAGGAAGAGGACTCCTGTTGATCCCAGCTCTTCTCTTCAGGAGTACTTCAGGTGCGCACTCCTCTCCTCTACATGGCAAAGTTCCTGGCTGAATTACTGGGATGCACACTTCCAGACAAGGGCACTCCACCTTTGTTCGAGGTAAGGATGCTTTAACTGATAGACCTCCAACGTTATATTACATGATCCGATACTTTCATCTAATACCGACACAGAGTTTTACATTCTGCCTGTTCACGCCGTGAATTCTGGATGGCAACAGGAGGCTGAGGCTTTGTTCATCCTAAATGATTGACAGCTGCTATGCTGCAAAGGCACTTCATTAGCAGGGGTCCCTGCGGGTCCAGGTTTGAACATGCTGCTGCTCCAGCTCTCTGCGCACTCACCGTTTCATAGATCCAGCGCGCTGCAGGCGGCGGATTAATGCGCATTTTCTGCGTCTTTACGCTCACGGAAACCCACTGTAACATTCCTAAAATATCCTCAAATGATCTGTGGGGCTCATGGTGAGTTTGTTATACCCTGGTCTTGCTCTGGTGTGTCTGTCGCTGTGTGGCTGTCGGTGGGAGTTCCCGTGATGTTTGCAGCGTGCTGAGTTTCGCGGTAAGTCGAGCTGCATGTGGTGCCTCGTAAGACGTGGCTGAGACTCAAATGCTGCTCTTATTTGGGTCAGTGTGCCACACAAACACACACACACACACACACACACACTGCACCTGTTCTGTGTCTGAGGACTCTACATGGATTCATGGTTTCATCTGCTGCGAAATAACCGAAAAATGTGTTTAAAACTTTTTTGTCCTCTTTCTGATGGTTCTCTGTTGGACTTTTGTGTCATAAAACTGCACAGTGATCAGTGCTGAAGAGGCTAGTTACTTAATAGATTAGTGACTTGATAGATCAATAACTGAATCATTCATTAATGAAGTAAAAATACAGATCATTAGCTGGTCACATTCGGTCAAATCTCCTTTCCTAATTAGAGGTGTGCTCTGAATACATTCACCTACTTGAAGTGCCATTAATCAATGATGTGTTCACTTACCAATGCAATTTGTAATGGGGAGAATTTCTGCTACTCGATTGTGAATTACTGGATAGTTCAGTTGGATGGATGCAGCTGAAGGAAGTTCCAGGATCGGTGACTGAGTTTCAACAACAACAACAAGATATATAAAGAGCATTTTCTTATTATTGCCAAGGAAGGGTTGAGTTGTACCAAATACCACACGAGCCAGGCTCTGATCAGAGTTACTCACAGTACAGCATGGCAAAGGGTCCCATACGTAGAGGAATTGATGATAACAAAATCAAAACGTCACTATATACTGTAGACACAGTGCAGTGGGTTAACAGCTGCACTGTAAAACGCTGTATTACACAATTACACCCAGCACAGGAAACACTGAATTGAGGAGAGGCATCAATGAGTTTGTTTGACTACAGGTAAGAAGGTAACACAGGAAGATGCCCCCAAAACAAAAGTACTGATATGAATTTACAGGTTACAGTCGCAGAAGTAATGATGGCACACAGAAAACACAGATTTGCAGTTGCATGATGTTACGTAATGATGATGACAATAACATTTCATTGATGAAATGCAACTCTTTGTATTTGTGATTGTCTTTGTTCAAAATGGGAGCTGACGGGCTTTGCATAACACACAACTCTAAATGAAAACCACTTTTAGATTTATTCTCATCACACACACAGACACACACACACACACCAGCCGTAATCCACAACCAATGCAGCGTTGTTAATCCTTCAGGCATCATTTCAATCTGCCGAGCGCACACTGTGTGAAAGTCGTGTATTAAAATCATCTCAGAAATGTGTCGGAGAGGATCATCATAGTAACCTCTGGGAAAATGAAATGATGACCTGCTCTGTTCGGCTTTACAGAGGACAAAGATTAGATTCAGACCGTTATGTAAAGCCTCATTTCCAGCTCCACCTTATTGAGTGGATGCACTGCTGACTGCACACAGCAAGCAGCACATTCTTACTGCTGTGAGACCAAACCAGTAGGAGTGATTCATACAAACATCTCTACTGTTAGAGACAGAAGTCTTTCACTGTTTCAGTGCAGCAAAACTGAGTAATATGAATTCACGTTTTATTTAAAGGGGCACTCCACCGATGTACACATGAACAGTTAACTTGTCACAGTGTATGGATTCAGATTTGTGTCAATATTATTAAAAAACATCTTAAATTTCAAACAAATGAGAATTTGAGAGAATAAAAAGCAAAAAAAAAAGTAATCTCAAAAATAAAACTTGCAAACCAATTATTTGTATCATGTAAACTACTGGTCTTTGTTTTTGAGTGACAGCTCAGTGCCCCAGACGTTGTTGAATGCAGAAAGCATGCGTTTCGGTTTTGATTGATACAGACATCTTAAACATCACTACCCACTAGGTAACTGGATTCCTGCAAGATTAAAACCAGTTTTAATAACAACGTTCAGGATACTGAGCTGTCACTCAAAAACTCATTAGGCAATCGGGCTGCACCCCTGAAAAAAAAACCCCGCCCACACAAGCTTTGTGTCAGTACTGCAAACAAAAAGTCAGGCAGCGCTAACGACCACGAAACTGACAATGACGTCAAAAACAGAAGTGAGATGACATTTCTTCTTGGCTTCAATGAGTTTTATTCTCTTTTTTCATTGTTGTTTGATATTTAAGAAGTTTTGTTTGATTATATTGACACAAATCTGATTCCATACGTGTTGGGTTCTAAAACAAGACTGAATCCTGGCGTTACTCCTTTTTAACTTCATGAACGAAGCATCTTGTATATCTGAACACTAGACGTATCCACTGACTCTCATGAGACAACGTAGAGGGCAGTTAGTGAGGTTCAGGCCAGATATTTGCATATTAATGATTAAAGATGAAAGATTTTGGTATCAGAAGTGTTTCGGCTTCTGTTGGTAGTCAGAGTAGTGTTGACGAATCGTGTTTGAGCGGGCTTTGGTTGCATGCAGTGCAATGCATTGTCCGAAATACAATCTCGAAACCCATCTGCTGTCGTCTGACGATCATTTATCAACGTTGGAACCCTAGAGATGAGTTTACAAGGTGCGTTTTTGAAGCAGTAGTGTGTCCTGGCCTGAAACAGGCTTTCAACGATGTGATTGATCCATAGATTAGGATGGTGTGTGATATCCAGGTGTTCACTTGGAGAGATCTGCTTGGTGTGTCCAGGCAGCATCACTCTCTCGCCCCACTTCGTCCACATCATGTCCGAGGAACCTGAACGTGACCAGTATCGTCATGCACACATTAAAAATAACCATTTGAATAGGGTTATTTTACTGTAGAACAAACCATGTTGTTGTTTTGACTTTGTTACATAAGCTACTGTCTGTGTTACATTTCATGAACACATTGTTGTACACTTGAATGTCTGCTTGCCATTATTTCTCCTAGACTTCTGCTTTCAGATCTAATTATTAAGTTATTACTAAAACCAATAATACATCGAATGCAGAAGCACAGACAGATTTATATCTTCTAACATTTACAACCGACACCACCTGAACTGGAGAATGAAGCTGCAGCTGTTGCAAGATGGACACGTGTTGTTTAATATGGCCGACTCTGCTAGAATGCAATTGAACTGTTGTAACTGTGCATCAGCAAATGCGTCCTCTGACTGGGAGGCATTTCTTTTTTTTTAAGTCTCCAAACGAGAAATCCGAAGCTTTTATGGGGGGAAAAACATCAGTAACCAGGTTTATTTGCAGTTTTCACACCCAGGTTGATAGATATTTGTTCTTGTAACAACACTCAAGTTGGAAGCTTTTCCATACTTAATGCACGCAGCATCTTGTAGTTTAAAATGGAAGCAAAGTCTTTCTTCTTTAATTCATTTTCCAGATATGCCGTGCATCTCTTCTTCACTGTTTCTTTGCCTCTCGCTCTCTCTCTTCTCTCTTTATTCTCTGCAGCCTCTGAGCGAGGCTTTATTCATTGTAGGGAGCTTGTTTTTCAAGCGGTATGTGGTTTTCAAAGGGCAAAGGAAAGATTAACATCACTGTACTCTCAAGGCCTGTCGGTGCAAATTCAGACAAATCCAGGAGGAAAGTTTGAGGAAAAATACATCTAAAAGTTATCGTGACATCGGAGAATAAGTGACGTTGCAGGAATACAAGCAGGTATGTGCTCAGTGTGTGTTGCCATGGAAACAAACATATACAGTTCAGTTCCTCATTTTTTATACATTCAGAAGAAACCACAAAAAGTAACTTGCACAAATACCTGTTTTTGTACTACATACACACACAAACTCATACGCCAGCACACACACACACACACACACACACACACACATACATACACACCATCACACACACACACACACACGTATAAAAAAAAAAAAAAACACATCCGACATCACTCAACTGTCAAATATAATCATATGGGGGATGATGTGTTGCATAACTGTCTGTCTGGCTCCAGAGAGGACATATTATTTGTGTGTGTGTATTTAATGTATTCAAAAGACAAGAACGTTCAGTGCAACAGGGCATCATGTTCCCTGTAATTAGATCCTATTGCTTCATCTGTTCAGTTTTAATTTGGGTGGATCTGTTTGTTTATGCCAATAAATGTGTTTTTAACAACTCAAGGCTACAAAAGCATGTTGTTGAATATGAATTGTGTGTGAATTGGCGTGTGTGTGTGTGTGTGTAAGTTGTAGGAATATCATTTAGATTTCTGTTCCCCGTACACACATGATCTTTCAGATTTCATGTTTTCATGCCACAAGACTGATCTCACGCTGTTCTTGCTGCAGAAAACACTCAGTTCAACTGATCTGTCCTTTAAAACCAACAATCACAGACTGAGAGAACACACTGCAGAAAACTGCAGCTTTACTACACAATAAAATGGTGTGTTGTTGGTTGAAAGCCAGCGCTCTTGTCTGTCAGGCCAGAAACCTCTCACTGCAGCAAAGGCTTGTACTTCAAGGCTGAAGTGTGACTAACAAGACTAAAAAGAAGTGTTTCTCTCTGGTTGCTTGTAATATTGGTGCTGCTAATATTGTGTCCAGATGTTTGGATGTATGCAGGAGCAGAATACAACCCAATACAGCAACACCACCAACTGCAGATGAGTCGGCATTTAAAATGTACAAGTTTCACAAAGATCATATTTCTTTTAGGGCTGTTGGATTAGATTGGTCTCTGGTCACGCAGTGTAGCTTCTTAAAAGGGAACTCTTTAGAGTTTCCACATGACAGTGCGTCTTTAGTGGCTCCAGAAGGAGCTGTGTAAGGTCTGATAAATCTGATAAAGATGTGAGGGTGTGGAGTTACCCGACCTCTGCAGTCCGCTCCTCATCTCTGCTTGAGGCTTGCGGCACCAGGCTACATTAGCCGCTGCTAGCATAACGCACCTAAATCTCCCACCGAACTGTTGGTGGTCGCGTTGCATTGTGGGAAATGTAGGAGCCAGGTTTGACTCACTGAACACTGTATTCACTGTTAAGTTTGGCTCTCCTGTTCATTCCGAATGGTCTGCAAACTTGGGCGACGCTACACTTTGGCTTCATTTTCTGCTGTGTTGTTACAGTCATGCCTGTTGGTGCTGAGCGGGATGCAACACCGAGCGTCAACCGCCCTTTTATATCGAGTGTGTTTGAGGAAAGACGAAGGCCATCAGGTAAAAACGTTTGCAGACTTTCTTTTGTCCGTTTCATTGCAAGTCATTTAATTTTTCGTGTGTCTGAGTGAGGGAGAAGAGCAGGACGAGGATGAGGAGGAAGAAAGAGATTGAGCGAGGGAGAGTGTTTGGCAAGCAGGAAAGAAAGAAGAACAAAGCGAGCCAAGGTAATGTTAAAAATACAAATTTCTAAAGCTCCCGTCGCCATGACAACCATTGAAATCACTGAATGAAGCTAAGACGCAGTTTCCACTCAGAACAGTAGATCACGACGGTGAGCTGATGTTTCAGTCGGTTTTGAATTTAAACTTTATTTTTATTTTAACCATTCTGCTAGAAGACTTCTTTACCTTCAACTCCAACAAATTCCCAGCTGACGTGTGTGTGTGTGTGTGTGTGTGTGTGTGTGTGTGACGTCATGATTGACAACTGTGAGTGTGCATGTGATTGGTTCAGGCAGGTGTATGGGCGTGGCCTCGACACGATCACTACTACACAGACTCTTTAATGTGAGCATGCAGAGCAATTAAAATGTTAATTTGAATAAAGTCAGTTCCAGACAAAGCAGGTGTGCAACATTATCAGGTACAAATTAAAGGCGACTCGTCAAGTCTAGTTTATTTAAGTTTATTTAGCCCCAAATCACATAGTTTGTCTCCTCATATGAAACCCTCTATGGATAATCTCCAGTGAAAGAAGCAAGGAGAACTGGACTGTACAGTTAGAAACTACAATAAAAATAAAGATCCTCTTCAATGAAGACATTCTGTAAAATAAAAGACCATTTTCTCTCGACGTTGGTGAAGTGTTTCATTCAGCTTCACTTCAGGGGTCCCAAGTTTAAGAATTAGTTTTATGTTCAGGTGTTGCTGAGCTTCTTCTCTGCTGTAAATCAACATACACAGACTCAGCAGAGATTGTGTTTTACTCCTCCGTTACTGAGAGGGGAGATCATCCCGGGAAGTCGATCCATCACACTGACGGCTCCATATGTGTAAAGCTGATGCAGAGATGAAGGTGGTGGTGTGGTAGAACCTGTACCTGCAGGCTCAGGTTGTGGTTGTGTATGGAGAAGGGGTCTTTAAAGAAGTGTGTGTGTGTGTCATGTATCCTGGTCTACAGTGTATTTTATAGCCACAGCTGTCTCACCTGTCATGAAATATGTCAAAAGAAAATGGGTTTCTGTGGGTTTGTGTCCAAGAGATCTGAGAAAGTAAGAGAATCCAAAACACACCATGTGATGATATATACAGGCAAACACACACACACACACACACACCCACCCACCCTCACACCTTCACACGCGTGAACACAGTCATACTGTATAGTTGCCCAACAAAACATGTTGGATAGATTAATAATATTGTTCGTTGTTTGTTAAGGTTGAAAACTTACTTCTGATGCTAATTGTCTTATTAATTATTTCTTGTGTGGAAATCAAATAGAATAATAGAATATAATAATAAACTATATCAAGAAACTGGTTTCGCAGTGATTAGGATGGTGATCTGTCCAGGTTATTGTTAGCTGTGGAACTGTTGTTAATTAAATGTCTTCAAGTTAAGAAGCTAACTGGATTCTCCAATGATGCTAAATGGGACTGAAACGATTGGGCGTTAGCTTAAAGCTAAGCTCGTGACGCAAAGCCGAGACACATTTGGGCAGGAAAATCACGAGTAAATTGCCTGTACTGAAAACAGTACTGTCTGTTGATGTGTCCGTGAGCGAGAGAAGCTTTCTGCAGATGTGTGTGTGGTTGTACTTGTGGCTGATCAGGAGCAGAGAGTCTGGTCTGAGCCAGGCCAGTTACGTTCCCTTTAGAGCGAAGTGTCAATCAAACCCAACTGCTAATCAGGGAGGTTTTTTTCTTCCTGGCAGTGGAATCACTGTGTTGATGAAGACCGTTATTAGAGCGCTCCTTTCTCCTTCATGACCAACAGCTGTGCTTCCTCTAAATGTGCCAAGCACAAGAGCGACCAGCTTTCCCATTATCTACAGCTATTCATGATCAATTATCAGCCACCACCATGGCTGAAAGACGAAGCCCCTCTGGAAGCTCCTGAAGATGCAGTTTCACTAAAAGCTTCTAAATATCAGCTCCAAGAAAACTGTGCAGGAAGAACTCACTCGTCTCACATCTCGACTTTCAAAGGCTAATTTCACTTCTTTTTACTGGGAGTCTTGGAAGCAATTTTAAACATGATTGTTCCATTAAGGATATATTAAAGGCTTTAAAGAGAAGCATAGTTTTGAAGATGATTGACAGGTCTCTCAGGCTGTCACACCAGCCAACCTCGGCTTTCGATCCACCATCTTACCCAGATGGTGGATTTTGGAAGAATGTAGAAAAAGTGAAACTTCCCTTCAGACACTTAACACATATGGAAGCCTATTTCTGCCACACAACAACTTATCAGAAAGATCATTTTATTGATTGAGTTGTTTCATTTGATTATAAAATTAAAAAACACAATGAGGCGTCCTGAAAAAGAACAGTTAAGACATTTCTTCAGCACATCTTGGAGTGTATTATCACACATAACCTACAATAAATACATTTACCAAACAAATATAAGGTTGTGCTTACACAGTTTCGACACCTGACAGTAGGACCTAATTAGAAATCAGCATTTTTGTAGTAGGCTCATGCCGATTGCTGATTGGACCGTACATCAATGATTGAAGGTAATATAACACAGCAGAAAGTCTCTATGGGTGCAATACTTTATGATCGCATATAGAGCTACATACCTCGCACTATTTGCCAAGGATGCTATCTAGAGGAAACGTTACAGACACGACTGTCTTTACGCACAGTGCTGCTAGCTTGATCGTCACGATGTTCATCTGAGATATAAAAATAACACATAAATGCGCAGAACATGAGACGAAAGGGGTTCACAAACTTGAACATTAACACAAAACTACACAATATTAAAGCGTGCATGACACTAAAGTTCTAAAACATATCACACTAACTAACGTGCAACAGGGGTGTTCAATGAGGTGAACAAAATCTGGTGCGTTATGTTCTGCACTGTCACTATACAGATTCCCGGGTTCACAGCGTCATTTACAATCTGCGTCAACATTGAAGGTGATTTTTAACTAACTTACTGTCAGAACTAAGAGGTTATAAAGATGATCTTTGGTCTGAACTGGCCATTTCAGATTGCCTATTGACGATCTACCTACTTTCTCATAGGTCCTCAATAGCTGAACCTTCATGAAATGCCTTCTCATAATGTTGTCACAGTAAGATACAGTATGCTGATATGATAACTGCTTCTACAGTAGTCACACAGTTCTGTAAATGTAAGGAATGTCTCTATAATTTAGACACTGTGCTGGTGAGTGAGAGGCTGCTGGTGCTTGTGTTAATATGAATGTGCTCATGTCAGTTTGTGATGTAACTTGGCTTCATTACATGTTTACCCTTCGATACTTTAACCACAAGGGGGCGGTGTGCAACACACAACCAAGTGCAGCTTGTTATGCATGTTAACTGATGTCAGCATGCGGCCAAGAGAGTGAGTGGGTGATGGACTGTGATTTCTCCACTGACTCCCAGATGTACCAACATTAAATCTCCTATGGCATTACCTTATTATTACACATGATGACAGGAAGTGAGTTATTGTGGTATTGTAAAAAATATATGCAGCATCAGCAGCAGACAAGATTACTGAACGGCTGTATAATGCTTACTGTATAGAGTATATTAGTCCTCTGTGTCCTCGGACACCTGTTCTCATCTGTACATGATATACTGCATGTGAGGCTACTTATTTAATATGTGTATATACCTGGTAGACATCTACTATGTACTGACAGCATATTGTACGATATATGTTCATCACTTCCATGTTTTATTATTATTTTTGGCAAAATGACGGTTTAGGATGAAATTAAGAACCTCTTGCCAGCCTAAAGCTTTAGTGAAATCATGCAGCTGTGTTGCAAGAAATAACAACCTTTAAAGGACTGATGAAAATAACATAATCGATCATGTTTTCAAAGGAGATATTCTGCCTCTGCTCTGTAGTTCAGGGCTGTTGCTTTCATTAAAACAAAGGTGTAGACATTTTTTTTTCCCAATTGCATTGTTGGCTCGAAACACAACCGATAAATAATATGTAAAAGCGTGTTATAATAGTAATATGATGCTGTCAGTCCAAACAGCCCCTTTATCATATCCATGTGCATGTGACAGGGGAGTGGATGAGGAGACGAGGGAAGGAGGGAAGGGAAGGAAACAAACCGTGGGAGTCATCGCGGGGTGATGCAGGGAACGGCGTGATGGGGAGTTTCACACTGCAGTTTGGGGCGTCACCAGCTGTCAGTCACTGAGTGAGCAGCCTGTTACTGCTGCTGGTCACCGGGCAGCTGAAGGTGCGGTGCCTTGCTCAGCAGCATGTATGTTTCATTTATTTGACCCTCCTGCAAGGGAAGGTCAAATAAATTTCATCTTCACTGTGTAATCAATCAGGGACTCTTCAGTCGGTGTGTGTGTGTAGGCACGTGCTTGTACTTCTATCTTTGTGAGGACTTTGGGTTGTAGACATTGAGTGTGAGGACATTTTGTCTGCTCCTCTCCTCTTCTAAGGACTGAGACTTTGTTTAAGGGTTTAGGTTAATATTACATTTAGGTCGGACACCCTGTTGGTTATAACACGTGAGATTTAATCACTTAGATCACAGTAAAGATGCAAATAGGAATCAATCTTAATAAAAAATAAGAAGAATGTAGGCATGTAGTTGTGATGGTTAAGGTTAGCATTAACCTAGACGTAGACACTGACTTGTGGCGGTAACAGTGCCCCTATTTCTCTTTCTGCAGTTCGTTCATTTATTTCCTGTGTCTCCAAATGGTCATTTAGCTTTATCGTTGGCTGCTCTAAACACACCTGCAGTACATGTCTGGTAGGTTTCCCCTGGGACAAATGCCACAGTGTACAGAACAGGATATTGGCTAGTTAGCATTAGCAGCTGTATCTGCCATGGCTAACAGAAAGGACGACAAAAAGACAGAAAATCACGTAATCTCTCCAATCTCTCTGAAATCAAACCATCAAAGAGCACTTTACACTAAACATTTCTGCAAAATGAAAGACATGTATGTAAATTCATGATTATATCCACCTGTTTTACCCTGTTAGCTAAACTATCTATCAAAAGAACCTTTCATAATTTCATAAAATCCTTGATTTCCTTTTCTTAAAATGATTCGATTAATTTTTTTAAAAGTTGACTGCAACTCATAGATGTAGGTTTGCGCAGTCGATAATTCATCTTACAGTAAAGTCATCTTGACAGCAACTTTGAGGATTCTGTCGAGAGTTGCTGGAGATTCGTGCTTTGAGTTTGCTGTGGTGTTCAAGTTCAAAGGAGAAAAGTCGGAAAAGAAAAAGACAGACAGACAAAGAAAAAACAATGTAAAGATGGTGGACACATCTCTCTACATTGTTTAGTAGCTACACTGTGCAAATTAGGCTGACTTGATGGAGTGAGGCAGATTTCATTTTCACTCTGGTAGATTTCCTGTTCCAGCACTGCATGCATTTTAAATGTGCAAATATGCTTTTGGCTGCTGTTTGATTTCAAGGAGTCTCATTCACATGAATAGCAATGAGATGCACTTGATGCGCTCTGCATTCAAGAAGAGGATACCCCCTGCAATTCATATGCACCCAGCAGGGTCTCATGCACAGGCTCATTTGCCAACACAACCACTGCCTACATATGCACTGTGTGTGTGTGTCTGTGTGTGTAGGATAATAATATTCAAACCTATTGACTTTCGGGTTTTTAGAAGTTTTTCTGACGTTTGTTTGCCCTAACAAGCGTTGGACAAACACTACCACCTTGTCCAAATGTGTCTCTCTTGTCAGCAACTTTCCTGGAATAGGCTTAAAAATGTAATGCAGCGAGAAAGAGCTTTAGAAGTGAGTGCAAGGAACTCCCGCAGGAAATGGGTCTCAGCACAGTTATTGCATTTGTGCATCTATCGAACCTGATGTGAATAGAGAGAAGAAGAGGAATAGGTCACGGGCAGCAAGCTATAGATGGTATGAAAGATATTCAAGCACATTATGCAACAGCTGAGGCTTCTTCTTCTTTTAAACCACTTAAAACCCATTTTATAGACTTGCTTTCATGTGACGTCTAATTCCTTTTTGTCTTGCGTTTGTTTGATTTTCTGTAGTTTATTATATTGCTTTCTGAGAATCCACCTCTTAGAGTCGATCAAGAACACGTCTCCTTTTTGACTCCAGATTGTCTGAAAAAACAAGGAAAACAATTTCTTCCAAACTCAGGAGTCCAAACTTCTCAAGCACTTTCAAGGTATCTAAACCAAATATTTAAAGTCTTGTTATCTTATCATTACAAAATTGTTAGGAGACAACAAGCAAATATGACGACTGGATCGTTTCATTTGAAATATTAAAGGTTGTTGTGTGTGTCGAAGATGAAACACCAGATCGACACCAAAAATCAAGCATTTTTCAAGGAGTACATTCAATTTCAAGCAAATGTCTAACCCTCCTGAACGATTCCTTTTTAAAGACGTCGAATATTACAGCAGATTATTAACTCACACACACACACACACATGACAACACTGCCTTTTATCCACTTTGTGTAATTGTGTCAGTGACCCCACGTGACCGAACAGCTTCAGCGCTGATGTAATTGCTGTTAGTTGACACTGTTAAGAGGTCACTGCGTTGATCATGACCCCGCCTCCCCACAGGACCACTGTGACCCCGCTGATGCCTCATACCTCATTCCTACAGGACCACTGATGCACTGAGGTCCCATGTGACCTTTAATACACTGGGTTTCACCAGGGTCAGAGTTTAGCAGGGTGGATTGGCAGATTCAAGATGACGGACATTAATCTTTTCTGCTGCAGGTTCTCAGACAAACTGAGAAGTGGGTGAAATGTTTCTTTTCTGTTACTTTAGTGAAATGTGAAAGAACCACAGAACATGTTATGTAATAGTATGCAGCTCACGCAATTTAGGACCCAAACTCTGTAAACCAACAGCATTTATAGCCTAAGCCTAATTCCCATCCTTAGATGGGCCCTTTTTTTTTTTTTTTTTTACTTAAAAGCCAGGCAGAACAATTCAACTCAAATACAACAAGAAGCAGCATCATTCATGACTAGTTTGAGTTTGAAATGATCCCAGTTTTAGTTTCAGAGCACATTACACTACAGCCCAAAGCTCTGAACCACGAGGCCACAGCTTGATTGTAAATCATCAAGAGGTCTGGTGTGAAAAGATCAGTGCATGAAACTGTTTGCAGCATGGGGATCTCTAAAAAGTCTAAATGTAAAAGTGATGGATTTTCTTTTACATACGCGTAATTATCATCATTCCTCAACACATCATCATACATCTCCACTATAAACCACCGGAGGAACCAAAATATACAAAGTGGAGAAACAGACTTTCCTTTTTCTACCCACCAAACAGAGTTCAAGGTTAAATTCATTCATCTGAAACGTCCTGGATATTATGCATTCATTCTATTTGACCACTCAGAGACACAAACACCCACAAGATCAAAGAAAACAACAACGCAGACGTGATTAAAAAGGTGTTGTTCCCTCTAACAAAGAGAGAATGCAAGAGAAACAGAGTCTGTTTTCACCTCTGTCAACAGCTTGTTTGTTTGTCTGTGACCAATATCGAAAAAACCTTGGACACCTTGACGCTCCCCAGAGAAGGAACCCAATTGATTCAGTGACGCTGTGACCTTCAATCCACTTCTGTAATGTGTGTGTCCCCTGACCTGACTTCTCACAGAGTGTCTGTGTGTGTGTGTGTGTGTGTGTGTGTATGAGACACAATCAGGCCAATCTTTGTCTTTTTGTTGCTTTGAAATAGTCACAGTCACAGGAAGAACACTAACCTTTAGCTCAAAGAACTGTGGCAGTGAGATTTAAGGGTTTTATTTACCCATGTGTCAACAAGAAACCAACCACCTTAAAATGATGTGAACACATTTAACAGTTAACAGACCAGTGACTGAACTGAACACTGAACTGAGAAGCAGTGTTAAATGCTGGCCTTTATCCCATATATAATATATACATAGACCTTCCCTTTAGCTGGAGGAACGCCACATCAGGACACACGCAACAAGAAGACGTTTCCAGCAAACGTATATTTGGTATAGTCTACTTATGTACCTACATGAACCTGAGCCTTAAGACATCGAATCTTCCGTGTTCTTTCTTCTCGGTATGTGGCTGAGTTTGTGCATCGAGTCCTTTTTGTCCTTTTTAGTGACGGTTCTTTTAACCACCAACCAAACTGCAGTGTTTCCAGCTCTTCCTTGTTTAAAGTCCTGGGTCGGTGTGATGGCACCACATCAGTGGGTTAATGACAAACTGGGACATGATTCTGTTGCTGCCATCCACAACTTCTGCTAATGGAAATGTGAAAATAACATTTCTAATGTGTAACGAGCTGAACTGTACTGGACTGCATTAGAGCTCACACCTGTTGTGACCCGCTGATCGAATCATCTGTCGTGACCCAGATGAGTAACCAAGCAACAAACTGTCCTTTTTATAACATTTTTAGAAAACACTTCCACCCTCATTTCACTTCTCACCTGATAAACGGTATCTTGCAGCCTCAATTTTTTTTTGTCCATGCACACGGTGATCAGACATCGCAAACAATTTTCCTTCTCATTTGATGTGAATCTTCCAAAAATGATCTGCCTGCCGACAGGTGACAGAACCCCAAAAGATGGATGAGACTCCTGAAACTAAAATGTCAGAACCAAAATGTCCCACTGTGCTCGTGATCAGATGGAAAAGAGACAAGGCAATTCTCTATCTCTACCCCCCCCGCCCCCCCACACACACACACTTTTCATTTTCCTCGCCCTGCCGTCTCTTCACCCCGTCCCTCTCTTCCCATCACAGATACGTTCACTCATATTCTCTCCTGGCTGCAGTGTAATATTCCTCTAAAGGTCGCAGCAGTCGTCTGCTGGAGTAAAACAAAAAGAAGAAAGTGAAAAACCCCACGGACACACTGAACAATCTCGTCTTCACATCAACTTTAATATTAATAATGATAATATCATTATCATTAACTGTAGACATCCCACTTCTCTGATCACTGATCTGCTCGCTGACATGAAGTCAGAGAATAGTGAACCTGGGCTTTAGACAGCATCTTAACGTATTGATGATGTGTTTGCTCTTTGATTTTCTGAGAATTAACAAGATAATGGAAACGGTTGAAGTGAGTAGAGGTTAGAAAATGTTTTTGCGACGGGAAGGTCGGCCATATAAACATTCCTAGAGACATGAATAAAATATGGCTGTGGGAAAGTCCAGGAAGTCCAGTTTTACTCCTGTTTGCACCTCTAGACATTTAACTTTAATGAAGTGGAGTCAAGTTATTTGACACGGGTGTCAGGATTTCATTAATTACATTAAATATTACATTCTTCATTAAAAGAACAATAACTACACAGAAAAGCATATCAGTGTAGCTCTAACAGCACAGTGATGTCTTTCTACACCAATTCACGTGTATTATT
>JAVQJL010081031.1:0-12717 GCA_036024295.1 Nannoperca obscura | reverse complement strand
TTATCCTTGCACATTGTTTGTCTACTGCATGTATGTATATTGAGAGTGAGATAAAATACCGGAGTCAAATTCCTAGTATGTACACATACCTGGCCAATAAAGCTGATTCTGATTCTGATGTCATTGGGGTTATCTTGACATGGGATTGATGACCAACATTTTTAACAGAAAGTCTGTGATGCAAATGAGCGTCTGGAGTTTGAAAGACGTGGGTGTTTATCAGGCAGAAAGCATTTGAATCAATCAATCTATCGAGTTGCATCATGGAAAATGTAGGATCCGGTGTTTTTTGGAGCATGACCAACACGATGGACTAAAGGTTATCTCGCTTTTCACAATTTTTTAACCTGTCTCTTAAATGTCCTCCAGCTTTATTGAAGAGCAATACAAGTTTGTTGGAGAACCCCTTTGAACTAAATATTATTTAGGAACATGCAGCACACACACACACACACACAGAACACTGAAACGCATTATATCCCTATGATCAACCCCTCCACCCCCACCCCCGTTTAGCCTAAACTCCCTCAGGGGGAAACACCTCCAGCATCCTCAGGTCCTGTCTAAGCCACACTGAACAGTCTGAGAGCATACATGTGCAGAGTCACTTGGGGTTTGTTCACACTAATAAGTGTAAACCAGGCAAAGCCATTTTTGTTTTAAAGTTATAGTATATTACAGTTTTTTACAATTTCTCTATATGAGGTCACTTTTTCAAAACTGTTCACACAGTTCTTTTTAACAGCTCATCTCACATCTAATGCAACCAAAACACTTCTACTCTGGTACCTGAACACTGACAACATTTGTCTGCTAACAGAAACACTTTGTCGCTCATTATATAATGGTCGTAAACATCCTAAACAACAGGCAGCATTACAACTATTGTCACTATTGTCATTGTAAAAGAATATCTTATGTATTTATGTAGCATAAACCATGAACGCATCACAACACAAAGGTCACTTCTTTATTGTATGGATTGTGCTGCTGCCTCACAGTTTATGTCACAGAGATGTTGTAATATGCTTCAAAAGACTGTTTTTGAAGAGAGTAATTTCAAGTGTACAACCTGCCCCTTTTCCTCACCTGGCACAAGTCTTCCATAGAGGTCATCAAGGAAAGAAATCAGATGCTCAGCATCCCAATTAGAAGTTGATGCATTTATATTTCCGTAATTGTATGTTGGGTTTTGAATGTAAATTGAAATTAATCAAGATAGTATTGGTGGGGATAATACATGACATCCATCAACAACATAAAAAATTAAACAAACAAACAAAAAGGAGATGGTGTCAGTAGGTAGACTATAAGTGTATTTATTAATGTGTCTGTCTAGATGTGTCCTACAAGTTGTCTCTCTTGATGTGGCAGGTAGTGTATACTGTTTTTCAAAGAAATTAGCACAAACCAGTTAACACACAGTAAAGCTGGATCATTTGTGGCCCCTGGAGTTCTGCACAGTTGCTCATCCAGTCTTGGTGTTCACAAACACTATGGCCCTTTAATCATTATATAGTACACTGAATGTAAAGGTTCCCTTTGTAGGCATTATTCATAATTACTAATAATCAACTAATGATGAAACAGCCATCACCAATTTAAGGCCAGTTTGAAAACAGTTGCAAAATACAAAATAATAAATAAGTTAACATCACTGATTAGATATTTATATTGATATATACTCTTTCTCACTGGTGTTATATTGTATGTTTTGGACGTAAAACCTGCATCCATTATCTGTAAAGTAATCTTGCTAACAACAGCTGTGAATTAAATGCAGAGGAGAAAAAGTCCAGTACGACTCTCTGAAAGTTGTATGTAGTGGAATGCAGTAAAAATATCTAGTCTAACATTTTGGAAATACAAGTCAAATCCAGCACTTCAGTGCAATAACATTAAGTAAATGTACTTAGTTTCTTTCCACCTGGCTGCAAGACAGGAGACTGGAGAGAAGAACGCGGGAGAGATTCTGGCTTGTTGAGTCCATAATGGTTGGCTAAGTGTCAGTATTTAGATTGAGTTTAACTGACACTGTGTCGTGCTCATTGGTGCCAATGTGGGTCACAGCCTGTGAGAGATACTTTGCATGATGGGATGCAAAGTGCCGGGGTGTCCATGCCAACATTTTATTGACGATCCCGCAACAACTAAATCTTAATGAGATCTTTTTATGTGTTTCCCAATCTCTAACAGGATTATGAGTCATGCTGCAACACGATGACTTGCCACTCAACATGCAATAGATGTCCTGTTTGTAAGTCATTATTGAAAAAAACATTAATCTCACCCCAGACTTGTATTATTTGGACCAGAATAATTGAAAATATTCATATGTACCAGTGTAATTTTCATCCGCATAATCGGCTGTGTTGATTACTGTGATCCCAGCCATATGCGAGGATAAGGCTACTTTTAACTGTAAAGGGATTTAACATGTTGGATTAGTGCTAAAGCAAGGATATTTGGCAAATTACAAAACATTTCCTAATATTTCCTCATTTGTGAAAAATTGAACTACAGGGATCTTTTCTCGTTAATGCGACGAGCATGTGATGGAAAGTTTCTGGGTGTTAGTCGGTCAAGGCAACAACAAACTAGTGTGTGACAGCGCACGATTTAATCCCTGATTTTAATTCGCTAATCATTATTTAAATTAGATTCCCAGAGAAGAAAAAAGGGGGGATATGTTAAAAATCTATTTTGGGTAGTCATCTACATGCTTGGACAAAGCAGGAAACATAGCCTCATAATTTCTCTTTATTCTGTAAATACATGGATGCATAGTGCAGTATGTTGGGAGCATATGTGTATTTAAACGTTTTTTTCACCTTCCCATGGGTACAACTACAGCAGTGGCTTGCCTATAAAAGGTGCAACTCTCCAAGTTTATATATTTTCTTTAAATTAAGTAAACTTGGTCCACGAGGGTCCATAAATCCAGCCCAGAGACCTGGAGCGGAGAGCCTTTTCTTCCCCTCTGGTCAGTGGATTTACCGCGGGAGTAATAACTGTCAGGCCAAATGCCTGGTAAAGTGGAGGACAGGACCGAATGGAGGGAGAGTATTTATCACGGTATTGACTTTGTGACTGCCGTGTCGTGAACTCTTTTGTCATAAACTGGAGCAGCACTGCAGATCGATCCGAGGAAAACTGCTGTCAGCTCGACTCCCAGCGAGCATTGCTTTTCCTACAGCCACTTAGAGGGCTGATAAATGCCCCCACCCCACCTGCTCGCCTGCCTACTGCAGCGAGGAGAGCATGGCCGAGGACACACTCTCAGGCCGTCCTCCTGCATCTACACACAGTCCACATACTGAACTGACTGACTTCATAAACACAGTGCACACTTTTTTCACACATATTGCTAGCAAAATCAAAAAGTAAGACTATAGAATTATGTCATTTTGAATCAGCAAACAATTCAGAGGCCATTAAAAATCCTGTCTGTGTTCTGGGCAAGTGGACAAACTTGATTTTATTATGGTCTTTAATTTTTTCTGTACTTTAGCAAGTGTCTAAATCTTACCTTATCTACCTGGAGAGCAGTTCTGTTTCTTTACTTTCTAAACTTTAAAAGTCACAAAAGATTCATAAACAATAAAGCTTTTGGCTTGGGCTTGAACAAGTGCATTGAAATCTGGCTGAATGTCTGAGGTGGATATGCGAAGGACAGCTGAGAGATGATCATCAGTGATAGAAGATCTGTATCTGGATTTGTTGAACTTAATCACTGAGAATGTCTGTTCACATACGTAGGTAGATCCAAAAAGGACTAGAATCTTCTGAGTATGCCTCCTCAGGTATGGAAAGTTCTCCTCTTTGAGAGAAGAGTACAACTCAGGCAGTAAGACTGACTTAAAGTGCTCTGCCAGAAGTGTGTCAGACTGCAGGTCAATGAGCTCCATCTGAACATTACTGGGTGCATTATCCACACTGCAGGTGAAGGGAGAGGAAACCATGTGCATTTCACTCTTAACTGTTTTAAAGTCTTGAAATCTTCTTGAAAACTCACCATGCAGTGTTTCTAACATTGATGAGTACCTGTGGAGGTGATCGGCTGATGGTACGGCTTCCTTCAGTGTTGGCAAGTTCATTCATTATTGCAGTCTCATCTACAGCAAAACCAACGTCTGCCAGCCAATATGTGTCTGAAAGCTGTGAGACGTCATTTCCTTTCTTCACACAGAACTCCTGAATCTCCTCTCTAAGGTCCCAGACATTTTTCAGCACTTTGCCCAGGCTGAGCCACCTGACGGCCGTGTAGTAGCTTATGTCACGATGTTCAGTCTCATTTTCCTGCAAAAGTGCAACAAACTGTCTGTGATTCAATGCTCTTGCCCTGATGAAGTTAACTACTTTAGTTAAAACATCAACAACATGGTTTATTTTAACACCAACTTACACAACACCTCCTGATGTATAATACAATGCAAAAATGTCAATTTCTGCTCAGGGTTCATTTCTGTCATTTCATCTTGCATTCTCTTCAAAGGTCCAACATTTCACCCCGTCATATTTGGACAACCATCCGTTGTCACACCAGCCAGCTTTTCCCATTTGAGTCCCAACTTGTCTAAACATGCATTTACCTCCATGAACAAATCAATCCCAGGTGTTGTCCCTTTCATTGACTGCATGGCTGCCAGCTCCTCCGTGATTTTGAAGTCTGCAGTTACCCCACGTATAAAGATGGAGTAGCTGAGCAGTGTCACGTACATCGCAGCTCTCATCCAAAGCCAGGGGAAAAGAGTCAAAGTTTACTGCTCTGTTCTTCAGCTGAAGCTCCAGATTTCCCGCGATGTCCTCAAACCTCCTCGTTACAGTGCATCGGGAGAGGGGCATGTCCCCAAAGGCGCCCTTTTTCTCCGGAGTCCACCAAACACTCCTTAATAAACTTTGTGGGATATGACATAACTTGTCTTCACAGCAGCATCTCTGGGTGTGCAAAGTTTTGTAAAGATTCCTTGTTGGTTTTGCAGTTTAGCTAGCAAAGCATTTGATCCCCTGCGCGCTCTTCATCAGACAAGTTCTTGTATTTCTCCTCGTGTTTGGTCACGTGGTGGAGATTCAAACTGTATTCCTTGAACACAGCGACCTGTGTACCACAAACTAAGCACAACGCTTTACCTTTGACTTCTGTAAAGAAATATTTAGCAGCCCATGTCTTGTTGAAAACACAGCATCAACTTTTCTTGTTTTGGCGTGAGCTGACATTTTGAGGGCTAGCTGGCCAGCATCACTTGTGTCTGTCACGCAGCCAAGTCGTGGACGTGCGTCACGTTACAAAAAAAAACCGCACGGCTTTCAAAATAAAAGCAACACAATTGTATACAATGAACGGCATCAATTATATTATTATATAATGTTTTTTCATTCATGTTCTGACCTCACCCTCACGTGAGCCAGACAGGGACGCCCAAAGGACCGGATGTGGCCCGCATGCCGTAAGATGCCCAGGTCTGACCTAGAGGGTGCTGCAGCGAGTACCAGGGCTGTTGTTTCAAGCCATTGGTTCCTTATACAACTAAAGTGAGAGTCGTCTCCATATTCTTGGCAGGAAGTCAAGCATGTTTCCATGGTAATCTGCTGGAAAACAGTGGATTAATTCCTCCTATTTGGGGGAGAGTTGCTGCCTCAAATGGAGGAGCTCTTGGGGTCTTCTTCATGAGTGAGGGTAAAATGGAGTGTGCGGTCAACAACCAGTTTGTTGCGCTTTCAGTTATGCAGGCATTGTACCATACTGATGTGGTGAAGGCGAAGATTAATTTACTGTTCTAACCCTCACCTATTGTCACTAGCTTTGGGTTGTGACCAAAATGGGTTTCCTCCATGGGGTGGCTACTTTGCTTGCCTCTTCAAATCAAAAGGGACCAGCTGAGGAAAATCTGATAAGGATGCCTCTGGGGCACCTGCCTTCGGAGGTTTTCTAAGCACGTCTTACTGCTAGGGCACCCAGGGTTGACCCAGAACAGGCTGGAAAGATAATACATCTCATCTGGTTTGGGAATGCCCCAAGAGGAGCTGAAAGATGTTACTGGGGAGAGGGACATCTGGACGACCTAGCTTAGGCTACTGTCACACTGCACTGTCCCTGCCCTGGGAAAGTGGCAGAAAATGGATGGAAATAGATGGGATCAAAGTTACGGAAATGAATCCTTTGGGGACCTTAAATATCCAAATTGCCTGGCAATCTGCCCAATATTTATCACAATATTTCACTCAAAACCAAAAAGGTCAATCTTAAGGTGGCACTAGGTGAAATCTCAGTGGATCACCAAAGTAAGATTCATCCTCTGGGAACCATGAATGTCTGCACAAAATGTAAATGCAATCCATCCAACAGTTGTCTGGACCAAAGAGGTGAACAGACCAACCAAGAGAGCAACATTGCAACACTGCTCTCACACAAACAAACAAGTAAATTAAGACACATGTTCATGTTCATCAATCTGGCAACATATACACATTGTAAAGAAACACACTACAATTCTAGAAAATACATGCAAATGAAGAAATGCTCATATCTTTATTCAAGAGTGTGGCCTTTCAATTTAGGGGCATGACTTTCACATTCACATTTTGTAATGCTTTTCCTGCCCTCATACTGAAATAGCCCCTGCTTGTGCTTAGTGATTAGACTGAATGCTTTCACCCGGATATATGGTTTCTTGCACTTGCTGCGCTCCAGCTTCTGCTCTTCTCCCCACACTCAGACTGCTTCTGTGCGCTTGTGAAATGCCTGTTCTCACATTTCTGCTCTCTGGTTTTTCTTGCAACAACCTTGTCAAAATTCCCCAACTAATAAAATGCCAGGTGTAGTGTTGACCAGTGAAATGATCCCCGCCTCGTTGCAGGCACGTTGGAACCCAACTTGTTGGAAAGTAGTCCAGGACAGTCTTTAGTACCAATCAAGAATAATGTGGGCAGTGGTTCCGCTGAGTGACTAATTGCTGTATTCTTCACTAGACAACCATTTGCATATTCATAAACACAGCCTCTGTTTTCTTCTTGGATTGACACTTCAGTTTGGTAGACATGGAGAGAGAGGCTGTATGGCTGGAGGGCTGTGCAGTCTACAATGGCACTGTAATCAGTGACAGCCTTGGGCTGAAGGTCAGTGAAGAGACCAGAACACAACAGAACAAATTTCCTCTTCTTTTCTCTGGTATTACAATGAGAACCAATACAGTCACAATAGACTCAGAGAAATAATTTGCAATACAATAGGAATACTAAACACTTGAACGTTTTAGTCTGTCAAGAGGTTTTGTGAAAGGCGAGATGCACCTAAGATGCTCTGACATAAGCTTTACAGGCCATTATCAATGTATCTCTCTGTATAGTTCTTCCTCTGAATCTCTGAAAACCACTGCATCTCTTTAGTTTGTGTTCCACGAGCACAGCTGTGTGTCCACCTCTGCCTCTCTCTCTTCTTAGCTCCTCTGTGCTGGACCACTGGCCGTCCTGGGACCTCTCCATGGTGGAGAGGAGGTCATGTGACTCTGCTATTCCTCATATATGTTACAGTCTATTTATAATTTTGTGATCCTGAGTGTCATTTTATTAGGTTGGTCTATTTTATACATATGGACATCTATTTCCTGTCTCTCCGTCCTGGAAGAAGCATCCCTCCTCTGATGCTCTTCCTGTTGTATGCTGCACAGACTGTAAAAGCCCCTTGAGGCAAATTTGGGATTTGGGATGTTGGGCTATATATATACAATTTACTTAACTACTTTGTTTTATTAATAATACTGTAGATTAATAGTTACAGTACAAACTGATTCCATATTTGTAACATCATGCCCTATATTTACTGCCCACCATGTGTGAAATTAACACTGTGTAGTTCCCGGGAATATCCCCATAGTGAATAGAACTGTAGTTACCATATGCAACACTATTAGTGGTGACACAATGATGATTCATAAATGTCTGAATGAACTCTCTTATTACTAATCAGCAGGGCCACTGCACCAGGTCAGTTGTCCCAGGCCCTGAGTCAAGGGAGGGCCCAAAAGGGCCCATTTGCCTTTGGAGATCAACCCACGAATGGAGCATGGCGTTGGTTCAGGCAGAGCACTGAAGTCGCACTTGCATTAGCATCTTGGCTATGAACTTACTAGTAACTTTCAGTCATATTCATTCCTTTACAAACTCACACTTATGACTATTATGCACTCATTGGCATGCTATTTGCTGCTGCAGCATATTCCACCACCCCTTCCTCCACCTTTTATGCTACCTTTTTGGTTTTGTTGATTTAACCAAGATTTAATAATCATTCATGTGTTTGGCATTGATGAGTTCTCCCAGCAGAATTATCATTGCAGCTCAGATTCTCTGCAAATTATTCATTTAGGAAGAAATATGTTGGTAAAAGTCTTGAGCGTACTGCAGCTTCTCATTCTTGCAAATTTGGACTCCAAGTTCAACTTGCCAAGTTTGGACTCCAATCATCAAGAATGCAGGTTCAGAGTGGGCACAGTGTAAGTGGAGTTTACTGTACTTTTATCATTGTACTGTAAATTACCTCTATTGACAAAGTTGAGAAGTGTATTGTTAAGTTTAAATTGAGAGTTAAATGTACTTGTACGTCACACATTTTCTTACACTATATCAATCCAAATCAGCCCTTTCCTTTCGTCTTCATAATATATAGCTACCTTTCCTCCCCTTATTTGGATTCTCCTCTTTTTCTTATTCTCTGCTCTTTTCCTTCCTTTTATTTACTTGCCTCTCGTCCTCTTCTTTCAATTTATTTGCTGTTCTGTCCTCTCCTCCTTTTCTTTTTGTCTATACTCCTGTACCTCCTCTATTTTGCTCACCTTTCCTCTTTGCTTTTGCTTTCCCATGCTTGTTTTCCTTTCTTTCTTCTTGTTCCTTCATTTCATACTTTTTTGTCATTTGCTCACATTGTTTCCCTTCTTATCCTTTAATTTCCTCCTCCCCTTTCTTTTAGTTTATTTTCCTTTACTTTCTTATAGGTCTTTGGTCCACATGAATGGGAAATCAATAGAGTTTGTGTTGACATCCAGATGCAGTCTGAGTCTAAAACACACCCAGGTGATGGATGATGACAGCCACTGTGTGTGTGTGTGTGTTTCTGATGTTGAGCAGACACTGAGTCCTTGACCCTCCAGCCTCTCCGTCTCCTTTCCATGGGTCCTCAGTGCAGGGGTCAGAGGACAGGGGTCAAGCCGAGGTTGCTCCCCCTGGGAGTCTGGGGCTCTGGGGAGGGTCCTATGGTGAGCATAACCTTCAACCCCTCCCACAGGCGGGTCAGAGGGATGGAGGAATGTGAGGATTAATGGAGCGGTATGGAGAGAAGTGGAGGTGAAGACATGGCCAATTCAGCTGTCTGTCATTCTGTCTGTTCATCTGAGTTACACCTCGACTCCTTCCTGCTGGAAACTGAACGAAGCTGCTCACTGCATACCAGGAGAGATTTTATGATGACACATTGGTAGGTGTCCAGGTTTTTTGTTGTTCTCATTGTCCCAACTTGCCTTATCTCTTGTGCAGTTAATCTTATGATTGCATTGCAGTCTGAATACAGCTCCTCCTCTTTGATTCTGAGCATCTAAACTGGAATAATCTTCACATGGATCATGGAGTCCTGCTCTGGTTCAGTTACCTGCAACAAGTCCATGTAACAGGTTGAAAACATAAATGAATAAATGATGGGTTTAAACGTGAATTTGAATACGAGCAGGCCAGAAAAACTGAAGAAAAGAGAAAAATTAAACTTCCACTGTTGCAGTTTTTACTATTTGTATATTTACCTGTTTCATCAAGAGCAATTGTCTTCCTATTTACAAAACTTGGCAAGAAAAAAACCGAACCTGCTATTCTTCAAATAATCTTTCTCTATCAAGTTGGAAACTGCTCACCAGTGTTTGGAAATGCAAATAATATGTCAACATGTAGACTAAAAACTCAAATTAGCTTTTTTAGACCTTTCAACTTTGAGCCACGTCTCACAGGCTTCCTCAGCTGTCATGGAGATGGATTAGTTGTCATCACATGACCTAAGTATGTAACTTAGCTGTGGGGGACACAACATCAGTGAAGACAGCAAGAGACTGAATAAATACCAGAAACCAACAACATGAGCTGTCTACTTGTTGTTTGTATGACAGGTAGATGTATGGCACTATTAGATTACACTGGGAAATCCAGCCCACTTATGTCAGAGCACCCTAAAATGTACAAGATATACTGTATTACATTTAACCAGCGATTTCTCTGACAGAACCTTCATAGAGGCCTTTCAAATTGTCATGTTAAAACAGAGAAAGATCCATTTTTGCAGACAACAGTTTTGTCAGTGGAGCCATGTGCTCTGCTCTTTTCCAGTGGTCTATGCACCCTGCGTTAATGGAAAGAAGTCTACTGTGGGCTGCAGACATAATTAATTTCATCACCAGAACAATGCATTTCAGATGTCTCAAAAATGAATCCAAACACCAGAATGGAAATTACAGTGATTCTTCTGAAGTTTTCACAGTGGGTTTGATCACTGTCATTCACTGATATTGTCTGATGTCTACATTCTGTCTCAAATTAAAGGCTAAAATGTAATTTTGAAAGATGTTTATTTTTATATTACATTTATAACATATATAACATGTTTTGTCTGCAGTTCTGTGTCCAGCAGTGCTAATAGAGCAGTACAACTGTCCCACCAACAAAGCCTTTCAACCCTTTCAATCCAAAACAATGATTGTCATGTAGGACAATAAACATTAAGGAACAAATACACTGTGTGAGAGTGAAGGAAACAAAAAATATTCTACTGTGTGAGTGACACCATATGGAAACTGTCCTGTCTGTAACTGTACTGTGCAGAAACATTACCAACCTCAAAGCTCAAATCAAACCTGCTGTTTCGCTCACTGACAGAATGGGCAAGAACCCACAAGCACAACTCGTTAACAATCCGGTAAATATCTAAATACCAAAATCCAAAAAGGCTTAATCCAGTAAACAGGGAAGGATCATACCAAACCAAACACCAAAAGATCAGTAGGAGAAAGGCAAACCTAACCGACAGGGATTAGGAAGAGAATCAGAGAGTCCAGGCAATTAGGCAGAGGTTCAGGTAGAACAAGAAGAGTTAAGCTTAACGTAGACTCACTGTATTTCGATCACTTTCTGCAGTAAAATCGCTTCACTACCTTCATGCATGCACACAGTAGCGTAATTGCTCTCCTTGTCTCTAGGGAAAGGTCTTACTAGTCAAAACAAGTTTGACTGATGCCTTTTGGACCAATCATTTGAGAGAAATCCCTAAAAAACTAGACATGGATTGTGTGAGTGCTCACAGTAATCAGGCCATGTACTGTTTTCAACTCACTCTAAAATAACATTTTATAACTTAGGTGGACTAACTATAAAAGGTTGGCCCTAAAACATTTTATGACAATTTAAGAAAGATTTATTTTGTATTAATGAGCTTTCACAATATTTAAAGCACCCTGAAACAAGTATTTTACTGACACAGGCCCTCCCCGCCCAGATATTGGAAACTCACTCTGATTTCTCTCAAATTAATGGAGTAGATGTTTCTTGGATGGTCAAAAGAACAAAAGGAAGAAAAGATGATGGCACAGATATATATTTGATTAATGACCTAGAAGTATTTATTTAAATAATTAACTTTAAAAAAGTAAACTGTCCAGATAACCATGAAGTCCAAAATACAATGAGACTACCGCTGTCGCTAATTGCATTCTTCCATACTTACATGTCATATTTTGAGTGCATGAGTGCGTTTACACTGACAAGTATGGCAAAATGCAGTGCACTATGAGTACCTGGATGATGTACTCAGTCAGAAAGTTGGAACACTGCACACCCTAAATGGTGAATAAAGGAAGGTGGGGGCACTATGAGCAGCACTAGGCGACAATGGCAAGTAAAAACTCCCTTTAACAGGTAGAAACCTAGAGCAGAACCAGGCTCTAGGTGGGCGCTCATCTGCCTCAACCAGTTGGGTTGAAGGGGGGGCAGGAGAGAGAGCAGGGGAAAGGAGAACATACAGTAGTAACAATAATAGCAGCAACAGCGGTTGAACACGGGGGCAGCAGGAGCAACCACAGATCCAGACTCTACAGCGCCGGAGGCAGAAAGACCTGCAGAAATCTTTAGAAGGAGAGAGAGAGAGGGGGACGAGAGAAGCACACAGTTAGGGGAAGAAGGTGAATTGGTAACAAGCATTAATAGGATATGGGTGTGTACAAATGGAGAGGGAGAGGAGAGAGAGGAGCTCAGTGCATCCCAGGATGTCTATGATGGTGCCTGACCATTAAGCACTTTGTAAGTGAGGAGAAGGATTGTGAATTCTATTCTGGATTTTACAGGGAGCCAGTGTAGAGAAGCTAATACTGGAGTACTACTTGTCAATAAATGTGCTGCAGCGTTCTGGATCGGCTGGAGAGTCTTAAGGGACTTATTGGTGCAGCCTGATAATATGGAGTTGCAATGTTACGGAGGTGATAAAAGGCAGTCCTTGAAGTTTGTTTTATGTGAGAGTTAAAGGACATATCCTGATAAAAGATAACTCCAACATTCCTTACAGTGTCGCTGGAGGCCAGGGCAATGCCATCTAGAGAAACTATATCTTTAGATAGTTTGTTTCAGAGGTGTTCGGGGCCAAGTACAATAACTTCTGTTTTGTCAGAAAATTGCAGGACATCCAGGTTTTTATGT
>JAVQJL010081020.1:0-17790 GCA_036024295.1 Nannoperca obscura | reverse complement strand
CCCCCCCCCCAGACCTCTAGATAAAGATGCACGGTGGTCTTTGAGGGCCTGTGCCCAGTATAAAGTAATCTGCTGGCTGTAGCTTTGTCTCCAATCAGACTTTCACACTTCTTACCTTTCCTTTCCCCTTCTCCTTCTCCTGAAAGTTGATAAGAGCAACAGTGGAACTGAGGCGTCTCTCTGAACCACTAAGAAACCATTATAGACAGATGGCACCCGCACAGGGGCCAGTGAATGCATGCACCATACACAATAGACAAACGTGTGTATGTGTGTGTGTGTGTGTGTGTGTGTGTGTGTGTGTGTGTGTGTGTGTGTGTGTGTGTGTGTGTGTGTGTATGTGGGTGCCGGGAAAGTCTGTGTGTTTTTCATACGCATGTGTTTTTGCATGCGTGTGAGTGTTTCTTGTGCTCGTTCTTAGCGACTGTGACCACATGACTGTATCCATGTATGTGTGCATTTGTGTGTAAATTAGTATGTAATACACTTGCCACAATCATTTAAAAATTAGCATTGCTCTTCGCTGTCTGTTTCCCTGCGTAACCCTACTCCCTTTGATCATTTCTCGGTTGAACTGTGTTTGAACTGACCGTCCAATCACCCATCCATCCGTCCGTCTGTCCGTCCGTCCATCCGTCCGTCTACCTCCATCTATTCATCTATTCCAACTAAGCCCAGCTGGATAGCTTCGTGCTTGGGTGCGGCTTGGTCCGGCAGACCTTATAATAGGCTGGGCCAGCAGTGTCTCTGATGCAGGTTATTATTTGTTCTCTGCTTACCAACAACAGTGGGAGGCCGCATGCTGTTGTTTCTCATCCTAGCTCTAATGGTACGGTGAAAAGACCTCTGGGCTTCTAAGCTTAACCAGTTTAATTAAATGGACCATCGCTTATGTAAGCATCCGCAGAGATTATTTATTGAGTTGGGATCTGCTTCACAGGCTCAAACCGCTGTCAACAAAAGCCAACGCTCAATGGAGTAGGTATTAAATAAAGGAGTGGAATCAAAGAAACTGCACACTGCCAAGTGTCAGTTTAAGCACACATATCCAGGTACATAAGAAGACTTAATCAAGAAGGAGTATTTTTGGACTCGGGCAATATCCCAGATGGGCAAGAAGTCTCTGAGCACTTCAGAGGGGAAATGTGGAAAGTATGCTGTCAGAGAAAAGATACATCTCAATAATCTGCAGCTTAAGGGGAGTAAAATAGGCTAATGAAGAATATAACGGAATAAAATAGAATTCGATGGAATACAGTAGAATACAATAGAACCGACATTTTTGCCTTCTTTGCTTTCAAAATACAGGCTTGCAACATTCAGATGAGAGCACCCACTGTCTTTCCTTACAAGCATCATCCCTGTTTGAAGTGCACAGACAAGAAAGCCTCGGTAAGACATGAGGCCAGCAGCCTGAGCTTCACTATCTCTGCATAGCTCAGCTTTTGACAGGCTGGCGTCCCTGCAGAAAGGATGGAGGGGGACCAGGGAGGTCGACTAGCTGCACATTTCTGCATAAATCTCCAGATAGATAGCATCAGGAGAAGAGAAACAGGGGAGGGGGGCAGGCAAGCAGCAGAGGATGATAAGGCCCCCGGGGCAGGGCATTCGACACTGTCAAAACTGTTTCGTCTCTGGCTATTGGACGAGTGGAGCACGTTATGAGCCTGCATACCATTTGCCAGGACGTGATTCAGCTTCACCGGAGCATACAGGGCCCTGTATGTGACCTCCCAGCTTTCCTCCTCTTCAGTCTTCACAGACATGCAGGGAGCTGGACAGAACAGCACCAACACAACATGGCAAAATACTATGAAGATCTCAAGTGTACAAATTACGGTCAGATTACTATTGGTGAATATTCGGAGCCACGTGGGGCACTAACAGAAATCATAAGAAGCCAACATGTCAGTTGTTGTTATATTGTCACAAAAAAGAATAATTACAACATACTGTATGTCAAAGCAAAGTGGCAATAGAGAACAGAAGCCAAATCAAAGCTCACAGACATAGTTATGTCTGCAAAAGCAACATGATATAAATACTGATACAATAATACGACTGAGATGTCAGAGCTGTCGTTTTCAAATCACCTGTATCCTTTTCCATACAGTGAATACACATTTAGAGAATACCAAAGAAGGAGAATTCATTGTTTTTTTTTAATCTATTTCATTTATTCCCCAAATAAATTACTCTATTTTTGCCCTGTGGCAAGAGCACAGCATCAGCCAGGTTAGATCAATTATGAATTAACTATCTTGCTTAAAGACACTTCAGCAGGAAAGCCTCCCCTCTCTTATTCTAAACACTATTTAACTTTTTATGGGATGTTCTGACAAGTGAAGTGTGATACAGATTTTCACATCCTCTAATGCATAAAGAACAAGAGGCTTTCCTTCCTCAGAAATTGTCACCACCCGCACAAGAAATAAAAAGCTACTGAAAGGAAAAAATGGCCGTCATGAGGTTTTTGACATTTAGCCCATATAATGTCTTCCTGTTAGTTTCTCTCTCTGCTGTGTGTTTAACCTCATATTGAGGCCACGAGTGGACTTACTGAATGTGAAATGACTATAGTATGTTGCAATATCAGGATTCACCATGCAGTGTGTAGCATAGACAGACTTGCACGGACAAGTACATGCACAGGTAAAGCCATACATGATGCAGCATAATGCAAATATGTCAACTATACACACAGATATCATTTGTTAAAAAGTTGGGGTGATTTAAAAAGTAGAGGAAAAACAAAAATGAAGTTAGGAGGCACCCGTGAGCCAACTGTGTTGAATGACTGAGACAGTGTTGAAAGAGAGAGGAAGGTAGTGTGAGAGCGAAAGAGAGAGCATCTACAAGTCTACTTGTTTTCTATTTTATTTAAAGTTATTTCTGTAATATATATATATATATATATATATATATATATATCTAACAGCAAAATCCCAATTATTCTGTTCTTCTTTTTTTTTATTTAACACTTGCTTTGGCAATGTAAACGCCAGTTTCCCATGCCAATAAAAGTTCAAGAGGAAGAGTGGGCAGTGAGGGTTGGAGACTTCGCCTGATCTACAGGCACAGACCTGCAGTCAGGGTATTTCTGAGCTGATGGAAGTCCGGACATACACACACACATACACACACACTCACACACGCTGAGTCTGTCTGGACTGAGTAAACACTTCAGCCTGTCTGGAGGATAGAGTCATTCCCTCTCCCTCTTGCTCTCCGTCCCTCATGCAGCCTGCATGCTCCTTTGTTACTCCTCCTTCTATCACGCTATATCCCTAACACACTCTGATGACAGCACAGGTTAAAGTGGGTCTGTCTTTCACAATCACACACACACACACACACACACACACACTGACACCCATGAACACAGTTTCTGCCTCACCCTTTTCTTTTACCTCTGAAATACTCTAGCCTTGGCGTATTAACACAACACACACATTGTTTCTTTGAATCTTTCTTTTTTCTTTTTTTTTTCTTGAGCACAAAGGGACACTACTTTTGACTGTAAAGACCTGTGCCACAATACACCTCTCATCTTCTCCACCCGTGAAGGTGGAACTCATTTAGAGCCAGGCAGATCTCAAAATCCATCCATCAAGCTAATGTGTACAAGTCTTTCTTTTCCTCCTACCTTTGCCTGAGGTGCTCCGTCACTGTAAATAATATTTCTAAAGAAAATAAAACACACATCTTCATGCTCTGGTTCTCAAGCGGAATTAGGGAACTGTTAGGAAACACAAAGTACCACTAAAATTGACCTCAGTTGTTTGTTCCTGAACATGCTCGCAATAGCCCCAGACGCTCTCAAGCATAGGCCATCATTTAGATACCAATGAACAAGGGCTGTTTTAAACATGCAGTTATTTTTCACCCTGTCCTACCACCTCAGGGTGAAAGGACCAGGGCATGTGAGCTTGGGCCAACCATAGCAGCTCGTTATGCATACGAGCCTCAGGGCATTGTGGAGGGACATGGCACTTTAAAACAAGAGGGCCAGTGTGTTGGAGTGTCCCGTGGCCCGGAGCTGTGGAGGCTGAGGGTTTAACACGCGTCCCATCTGCTGTGTGTGACTGTGCACACGGTGGTCGAGTGGTTAAGGAAGCATCAATAGCTGGACTCTTTAGATCGAGGGGTATCTCAGGGTCAAATGTAGCTCGCGAAATCCATTTTTCTTAGAAACAGAGAAGTGGGAAGTCGAGAGAGATGTGCTTGTACATGTGGTCACCGCAGAACTGATGTCTGGACTTTGGATGAATTCTATCACAAGTTTGGTGTGTTTATTTCTTTATGCTGGTACAGTATCACAGCATCCTCATTTTACCCTGTTAAATTCACTGCAATGTAATAACTAGTAAGGTCAAAGAAACAAAGTTCCCTGATCCTGTAATAAGAACACGGCCACTAACAGCCTCAAAGTCCCAACCCACTGCCATCCATATAGCCAACCCTCCATTCCTTGTTCCATTATTTACTTCTTGAGGAAAAAATTGCACTGGGCCACTTCTCAACCCAGGCGCCTTCCAAAACCTGATTAAAATTGCAAAATGGCCTCCTGTTCAGCCCTAATTCAGCCCCTTCAAGACATTCTGACAGAAGCAGGAAGAGACGTGGCATGGCGAGGAAGAGGTCAGATATCCAAAGTGACCTACAAATGTTGTCAGTGCTCCTCTACTCGATGCTAGAACTTGACACTAATACTGCTAGGATTACCCTAGAGGCTTGATACCAACAAGGGCCACACCTTTATGATGATTATGATGATTTATGTAGTTTTTGACAAAAGCCCCACACAAATACTTTCCAAATCAAATGAGTCAAGATTGGATTGTACATAACAGGGCACCATATTCTTTCCCAATGACACATCACTGTACTGTACATACCAGAGAAAAGACCGTAGGCTTAGAAATTGGTTAAGGCAACCAGTTAATACCTACATGTAACGTTTACCATCAATAACAGTTCGTAAGATGGATGGGCCATGTGCTTGGCAATGGCAGGCCACACGCCACACAATTCTTCATCTCTGAGGCTCGCAGCACCAGATTCCTGCCTACTAATTGAAGACATGTGGTCTGATCAGCCGCTATAGCAAAGTAAGAGAGGCGAGTAAAATGGTGTACAATAGAACCCAGTGCGCCCCAGAGCCGTATTCCTACAGAATGCAAAATCTGCATTTATGTCAGC
Source organism: Nannoperca obscura (assembly GCA_036024295.1). NCBI lineage: Eukaryota > Metazoa > Chordata > Actinopteri > Centrarchiformes > Percichthyidae > Nannoperca > Nannoperca obscura. Next base: position 12,588 of record JAVQJL010081020.1, on the reverse strand, counting down.
GATATGTTTAACTTTGTGGCACTGTATGTCCCTGTAAGAAATCGTGTTTAACAGAGCTACCCGTGTCTTTTCAGTTACATCCTGTGTACACACTGTCACTGGCCTGTTAAAAATCCAGCATGTGGACCCTTCCGCGTATTCTCCCCAGAGGTGTGTCAAAAACATGCATAGGTCCAAGCAGTAGTGAGCGTGATATTAATTAAGGCAGCCAACCTGTAGGTTCCTTTGTCCCAGCTGTAGAGCATAAATCAGGCTTTTAACGAGGCTAGGGCCCTAAGATCTCAAACCTTGCTGGAATGCTACCTGCACAGCAATGCCAAAAATCTGTCTGGGTCTAGGGCTCCTATAGATCACTATGTTTATAAGGGGGGGGCTATAGTGACCTACCCTGGGGAGGGAAGGAGGGAGGGCAGAGCAGAGGAGCAGGAAAGGAGGGTGGCAAAAGGGGGGCAAGAGCTATTTCTATTGGGTCATCAGGTTTAAGTAAACATGTGTGGTGTTGGTGTGCAAGTATGCATGCGTTTTGCATGTATGCATATGTGCTACACCACAACAAATGCTCTTGTTTTTATGAGGGCTCTTTATGAGAAGCAACAGTAACCGGGGGAAAATAATGAGACAGACGGCGCTAATAAGAGACAGAGAAGGAGGACGGCAGTAACAGGTACAAATTTCTCCAGTGGATTAGCAACAGTCAACAAATCATCAGCAAAAAAGCAACAATAAATTCCTTCTCTCATCTTGTAGACATAGTTAATAGATGTCTTTGAGACATGCCAAAATGAGCTTCGGTTGATGAAAAGAAAATGCGAAGAATGCCTGTGTGCCTTTGGTGACAGAAGGATTTATTCACAGACAGCTGCAGGACAGGACACATGCATGTAAAGACTGACTGACTGACTGACTGGCTAGCTGGCTGGCGGGCTGACTTGTTGAATGGCAGAGTCCACCTTCAAGCCATCGTTTCTGCACAAATAGAGTCCATGAACTCAAACATTCCCCCAACAGGCAGTGGAAAGACATACTAACACATACACATACAGGCGATACACAGGCATGATGCAAATACACACATTTACGCTCACTAGGATACATTATGTAACCACACAAAGGGGTCAAAACTCTGTTAAAGCAATGTGTTAAACTGTACTGCAGTTTAGTGTCATATGCATTAAAGAGAGCAGCAGCACTTTCCAATGCAATGCCTACACTCCTGGAAAGCTTACCATCTAACCAACCGTATATAAATAAGTCAGTGTGGAAGTGCGGAAATTTGGATTAATGGCTGATCAGGGGATGGGTAGAGCTGGTTTCTCAGACTGCACTCTGCAGCCGCACCTGAGATTTATGGGCCAGATGTTTGTGCCATTGCTTCTCTAACAGACTATAAAACTTCATTTACAGAAAGCAACAGTGGAATCTGAATGTAAAAAATCACCAAGATGCAAACATTGTGCTGCACTTATGCTAATGTCAAAGAAACTCCAAAGAATTAAAATATGTAATTAACAAACATCTTTTATTCTTGTGAATTCTTACGCACTCCTGCAGGTTCTCGCTCTCTCTCCTTTCCTTATTTTTGTTCTCTCCCTCATGTCACTAGTGCAATGACAGTCCTGACAGGAATGTAACTTCACTCCCTGCCAATGTGAACTTAGGTTCTCAAGATTCACCCTGTCATTTTGAAAGGGGCTGACAACCTCTGACTGACGCAGAGGTCGCGGGGGCATCGACCCCAGCGCACTGCTGGTGTTGCATTCTGAGAAATGTACTTTGTAGGTTTGCGCAAGGTTAAACTGTAAAGCTCCTATATACCATCCATGTCCAGCTGATATGGTGTAGACTACAGCCAAACGCTTTAGAGACGGCTATCTCATGTACCTTTGACACGGCCGTATAGACATATAAAGACATAAAAAGACATGTTTGCTCTTAAAACACATGGCCTTTATTGCTCTCGTCCGGTTTCATCACCTTTGCAGTACACAGAGAGGTAGCTGATGAAAAGAGGAATTAAGGGCAGAGAAAGAACAAGGATATTATCTGAAGAGGAAGGGGTGTAGTTGAAGGGTGTCAAGAATGGTGTAAAAAGCTGTGGAGAGGAGAAGAAGGCAAAAACAAAAGAGTGGTGGACAGCTTTACACTGCAGCACCCCATTGTAGATTACATTAGTGGCAGCTGCTTCCTTTGTGTGGTTTTATGGCCTGGCCCCAAGAAAAAGCTGCTAAGATTTCATTTAATCTGCAGCAGAAACTCAAATGTCTGTCAGACACTCAGACAAGGGGGCCTTAAAAGCACTATGCTCTCAGATAACTGAGGCAAAATAACACTAATAATATCTCTCTCCGTGGCCATACAGGCTGACATTTTGTGTAACCAAAGAGGGCTTGCCTGTGCCGCTGGTGCATGGGAAACTGGCCTGCTCTCCCGGTCCAGGGGCAGGCCCTTAATGGCGGGTGAGGGAGCCAGACAACGTCCCCCTTCTTCCCTCCTTCTCTCCCCCTTTATCTCCACCTCCTGTTCATCCTTCCACGTTATTAGCTTGTGTTAATCGCTAAAACTACCAAGAGTAATCCCCAATTTCATTTAGTATGCCACTATACTTAACAGCAGATGACGATGCAGCTGCTACAACTGATTGAAGGTACCGAAGGTAAACTAATAGTAAGACAGAGACTGTATTTTGTGCTAATTTTCTCGCAGACTTTGACAGTGTGTGATGAAATTATTTCCAATCCTCGTACAAATGTCTTTCATTTTAAAATATATCCTAAATACAAAATCCATTTCTGTAAATTAAATTCCCCTTTCTTTCCCATTTGTTCTTCCTTACTTTGCCTTAATGCATCATGTTCAAATGGGCTTTGTGAGAGCAATATTTATACTAATAATGCCAGCATTATCCTTCAAAAACAAATTTCTAGATCAAGACCAAGATACCCAAACGTAAACACAAAAAAGCCCCATAACATTTTGCTGGCCGTGTTAGCCTGACACAGGGACAGAGCTTTGACAGCGGTGGTAACTGACAGAAAGCAGCAGAACAGGCAGCGGTTAGGGGCAGCTTCCTTCCTGGGCTTTGGGTTCACCAAACGACATGTGCACGTACGTCAACATACATTTTATTCAGATAAACTGAGGGGAGGAAGTGGGGGTAGTTGGAAGAGAAGGGGCTATTTTGCCGTGTGATGCCACTGTTGTAGCTTATGGCAAGTAGAAGAGGAAGGGGAGAAGTCGGAGATGCAAGGGGCAACTTTCCTTTGACCTCTCAGATAATAAAATGGCAGGAGTGAGGAAAACCATGGGCGGATGGGGGAGGAAGAGGGAACTGAGAGGAAGCAAAGATAGAGAGAGAGGGAGGTGTTTGGCCGAACCAGATCTCTGCTCCCTCAGTCTGAATGGGCCAGATCAAAGATGACGAACGTAAGCTAGTGACATCCCACAGGGGCAGGTCTCACTTGCATACTGCTCATCCTCTCAAGTTGGGTTTAGACTTAAGAGACTGAAGCCAGTGTGTGAGGATAATGACAATGAAGTATTGCCACCAGATAAATGGGAACAGTTGTCAACCTTCTTTCTCCTAGTCTTGCAGGTCAAGCAGAGTTTTCTCTTCACTGTCTAATTAACACAATTCTTAGAATAATTATACATTTTTGCTTCTTGTCTTGTCATCTAACTTTAAAGAAACTATCTATTTTGGTAGCCTATATGTTGGGACATAAGCTTATTTGGTTTGTAGCCACGAGTTAGATGAAAAGATTGACACCATAGTAGCCGGTTAGCATAGTGTAGCATAAAGAGTGGAAACAGGGTGAAACAAGTAGCCTGGCTCTGTCCAAAGGTAACAGAATGTGCCTACAAGCACTGCTAAAGCTCACTGATTAACATGTTGTAGACTGTTTGTTTATCCTGTATAAAAACTGGGGTCCAGGTTAGCTTTTCCCCTTCGTTTAAGTCGTCATGCTAATAAGCTAATTGGCTGCTGGCTGAAGCTTCATATTTAAAATACAGAGTGGTTTCAATCTTCTCATTTAACTCTTGGCAAGAAATAGAATAAATATGTTTCCCAAAATATCGAACTATTTCTTTTATCTCCTGCTTCCTCATCTAAGAACTGGTCAGTTTCATCAGAAATTGAGTGGATTTTAACTTGAATTGCTCAGAGGAGGCTATAAAAAAAGCACTTTGCAACTATTCAGAATCATTTAAAAATCATGCCGGCTCAGACAAAAATATGCTAATGGTTATTCACTCTTACCTGTTTCATGTAAAACCTTACACAAGGCAACAAAGAAAGAAAAAAACAAATTCAAAAGAAAAGCAACACAGAAGCACAAATGAGTGCTAGTGAAGACATAGCAAGCTGTAGAGGAGGGGGAGGCGGAAGAGATGGGTGAGGGCAAATTAACCTTTTTAATTGGAGAGTGGTAGTCCTCTTTGGACCCTGCAGTTGGATCCAGAGTGCTGACAGATGATGAGAGGGAAATGGCAGGCCTATTACAGGCAATCTGGCCCTGCAACTTGGCAGACCACAGCAGTACCAGAGCCTGGGGAGAACAGGGCATGTCCAGCATGGAAAGCATTCCCTGCCAGACCACTTGCTGGCAGAGAAGGGCTTGCCTCAATAAAGGTATAAATAGAGAATGGTTATCTTGGCACTTTGAACTACGGGGTAAAGGGTTGTCATAAGGGAGTCTGGTTTCTTGTCTGATAACAAAATACTACCTGGTCAAGAAAAAGGAGAAGGGCTTTGCTTTAATGAAAGAGAGAGAGAGAACCAGTCTGACAGGTATGAGAGAGGAGAAGGGCCAGGGAGGGAGGCGTGGGGGCGAAGAAATGCACACTGAAAAATCAACACACCATTTGGGTTCACATGACTTTGTACGCACACACACACACATTTTCAAGCCCAATACATCTGCCCGGTGTGCACCGAGGATCCAGATGCAAGAGAAAGACATCAGAGAAGATAACTTCCTGTCTGTCTGTGTGTCTGGATGCAAGAGCCATGTTTATGTCTGGGGATACAAGGAAAACAAACATCAAGGTCAGAGAGGCTGGAGTCTGTCCAAGCGATAGATAGCCCCTTCTTAACAGGACTACAGGCCTGTTTTAAGATACGCCCCTAGGGGGACACCAGGATTTAGACAGAAGCCCTAGGCGGGATTTCATATTGAATATCAGGACCCTTACACTCTTGGAGCTATCTCCCAAGCTGAAGACTTTTCACCTGACATCTGAAAGACACTTGTAAGTGAAGAACACAAATTATTGTTTGTGTCTGGAAATCAATCAAACCCATTTCATGGCATGTTCTCTACAATAAACGACAACCATCTAATTCATTGTCTTACTGTCAAGCAGGCAGTTGATGTAAACATAATCCTGACGCCTGTTCTTTAACGCTGACCCCATTAGCCAGACGTCCATGGACATCTCTAGGTCATCACAACAAAGAAAGAATCACCAATCCTTACCTCTGTTTTTCTCCTACCTCCCTTCCCTCTTGTCTGTCTGTCAGTCCATCTCTCAATCCACACTTTCTCTTCCCCTGTCTGTCTCTCTTTTTGTCCATCTGTCTTGCATTATGTGTTCTAATGCATTTTGAATAGGCACGGACAATACGGCAGATCACACAGGGTTGCTTTTAGTCATGTCATGCAAAGCAATCCAAGGGATGCTGCTACATAGAGCTGTGTAAGTCCACAAAGTCTCACACTCTCCACACACTCCATATATGCCCATATACACACACCTCAACCTCACCATCAGCATCCTCTGTCTGTATCTCATGCACACAACGTCTCACTTGCAAATTTCTCTCTCTCTGTCTTTGAATCTGTCTCTGTCCATGAACACACACACACACACACACACACACACACACACACAGACACACACATACCAGACACATGGCCGAAGAGAGCAGACTACCATCTGGGAGTAGTGGCCGGCTTTGTCTGGGGGGGTGAAAGCGCCAACAAAACCCCCCTTCAACACACACACACATAAACCATACACACAACCCTTGCAACGGCCCCAATTGCCCTCCCCATCCAACTGCTTTAAGTGTGAGAGCTCTTCTCATACAATCTGCACATATACATATGCAAATTTGCAGGGGGGCATTTTAAAAAAAACAGCCATCATCACACGCACTCGCACAGAGAAGCGAGATATTTAGTTGGCTCCGGCACCAAAGTAGCCATGCAAGACTTTTGGAAAAGAAAACGTGTTTCTGAGAAATAGAGCAAAAGCTGGAAGGCTGGAAGAAAAGAGCTCAGAAGATGAAAAGAAGAACCTTCTTCATAAATAACAAATTAATGTGAGCATGTGTGAAATACATGCAAATTGAATTGCATGCATTTACACCGAGACACGCATAAACACATGCACACGCAGACACGCCAACATACATTATCCATGTTTGCCTTGCAGCATGCATGTGATTCATTTATACATAAAAACTCCCTCAGTCAATTGGCACAAGCTGCATCACAACTGTCCTTAGATTAAACACCACATGTGGGTAGGAGGCTATCACAGACAATAATCAATGTGCAGCTGATTATTTTATTTGGTAGGTTTGGACATCCAGTTATTCTATAGGTTGTGGTTAGTTGGTTATTCTTTGAAAGCATTTCAGTTTTATACCAAAATTATGCTAACTTAGTATGTGAACATTTAAAAACACCACACATCAATAGTAAATGAATAACTTTGTCTAAAGTTTCCTGATTTAGATATCTGAACAAAGATCAAAGTAAACAAGCCTAGAAATATGACCACGCATTCGATGCCAACTTTCTATTAAGATATTTGATGCCTTTCATAAATCTACACCAAACTTCAAAGAATTAAAACAAATGTATAATATGAAGCTATTCGATACTAGATGAATCAACTTCTCTATGGCTGCACTTGAATTTGGAGGTCTTTTGTCTAGTGTCCATTTGTCATAATCAAAGACCACAAGGCCCTGAGTTAGTACAGAAAAAAAACAGAAAGACGGAAAAAGGGTGAGAGAAAGACACCTGCAAGGCTACATCGAAAGCTGAAACCTAATCCACTCCTTTTCTTACAAAAACCTCATCATAGCTTCACACACGTTTCACTGTTTTCAACAAATCACTTTTGTCACCTCAGCAGTTCATGTTCACTTTTGCTTTAGTCGCGATCGCATTGCATGCCCCAAACTGTAAACATTTAAATCGATCACAGAAACACTTTAATGACGATGATAGACCAATGATAGCTGTAGACTGAACGCAGACTAAAATGAAGAATGTCTACAATCCTGCCGTGATAAACTCTCGGTTCCTGGAATTCCTTAGATGTCCGTGATGTGACAGGGCTTTCTGATCTGCCATCTCCAGGCAGGGTTTGTGTGTGAGCTGAAAGCATTTGAAGTGGAATGGTGAACAGCCTGCTCTCAATACTCAAGGGACACATCCGAGTCGTAATTAGGAGAGGAGCTGCGTCCATATTTTATGGTGTACACAGACACAAACACATTCACAGACACGATTTCCAATACTGCCATATGTGCACATATATGATATATGGATCCACGGGCATATTCATGCATGTTAAGCTGTTACAAAGAAGATTTCTCGCTCACAGAGCACCGCAGTCCATTATGTACATCTCCCATATCAAATTCTCTCCCCCACTTTTCACCATTCTCGTGTTTGCTGTAATGTTTTCAGTACACAATAGCAGCGGCAGTGTTAAGCTCATGTTGCCCCATCAAGAGGAGAGCACCAACAACAACCAAACACTTTTCCGTCCTCTTCCCACCCTGTTTACGACCGAATCCATTCGTCTCTCACTTTGTTCCCACGCTCCCTCGCTTCTTTTTTCTCTCCTCTGCATTGTCCTGTGCCCTCAGGTTAGAGGTTCTCTCTGTTTCCTCCTCTAAAGCCTGGAAAACAGAGGCGAAGGACGAGACGAGGCGAGCTGAAGAGAGAAGAGAGAGAGAAGAGGGCCGGACAACAAGGCCTGTCCGTCTGCCTCCTTTGGCCCGGCTGGCTAACCAGTCTAAACTGGTTCTGACATAGGTGAACCAGAGAAGTGTCCTCTTTCGCCTCTAGACAAAAAGGAACCATGGTGGCATTCCATCCACGGTCAGCAGGTACCAGGGAAGTGTGCATCCATGTGTGTGTCTGTATGTGCATGCGTGTGTGTGTCTCCCAAGACCTTTGAGGCCTGGACCATTGCCAAGTTCATCTGTTAATGGACAGCTACTAGGAGAGCTCCCCCCCCCCTCCCCTCCTCTCTGTCTCTCCAGCAGCCATGCCTGCTCACGACCCCCCCTTAACCTCCCCAACCCCCAGCCAGGCCTGCCCAGATACAGGCCCTCACTCTCCCTCTCCCTCCTCCTCCACTGCCTTTCTCTCCATTCCCCTGAAAGCTATATCATTCCCTTTCTCCTCCTCCTCCTCCTCCTCCTCCTCACTGCCCCCCAACACTCTGTGCTTCTCCTATTCAAGATAAACACAGTGCTTCAAGTTCAGGGGACACCCTGGGACCCTTTAACAAAGCCATCTATCATGCTGTCTGCCTGAGCCTCCTTTGGCCATAGCTGCTGCTGCTGCTGCTGCTACGTCTCTCTCTCAATCTGTGTGTGTGTGTGTGTGTGTGTGTGTGTGTGAACATACACAGGCTGGACATAGTCCAGCCAGCAAGCCGGCTAACTCTGGCTAGCTACTAGCTGGACAATTTCCCTATTGTGTTTGTGGCCCCTCCAAGACCAGACCAAAGACAGACTCCCCCTACTTTGCCAATACAATCCCCCCCCCCCCCCTGCCCCCCTTTCCTGTTAAAACGAGACAAACTCATGACACGAAGGCACACCATGGAGAGAAGAAGAGTGTGCACGCGTAAGCCACTTTCTCTCCACACCTCGGAGATGGACTCCACTGACCCCTCTCCGATTCCCCTGAAGTCAAACTGGGGGACGATTAACCAAACTGTCAACATCTTAATAGTCTGGGAATAAGAGACTGACAGTAGGCCTAGGAGCTGTGTGTAAACACGATGGAGATTATGAATGGTACATGAGAGAGATAGAGACAGAGAGGGAGAAGCCTCTTTCGTACATGGATCCTGCAACATTTATGGGTTCAATTATCTAGGTAGCCTTTTTCTGCATTCAAGCACGGGTCTGCTATATGGAAATATTCTGTGGCAGGTGTTTTCCCAAGCGGTATTCCATGCATTATTTTCTGCTCATTACGGGTGGCAGTAGCAAGTAGAAAAATACGGACACCAAGGAAGAGGAGCACGGTGAATTGTCACACAGGCCAACTAAACTGAGTTTTTTTATGCACACCTAGCTAAAACATTCTCATAAAACAGCCCTGCTATGAAGCCCACCTTCATGAAGGGTTTATGGTAATTTTGGAGGCTGTAGTTTGTGGTGCTGTTGATCTGTTTCACATTAAACTGAGAGACATTATTAATAGTTTGTCTACCTACTTCATATCAATAAGAGAGTGTATTTTGTAATTAAATAAATAATAAAGTTTATTTTATGGACCACAAGTATGTGTTTTTTTTCAGTGCAATGCCATTGTTCCTGTGGTGGCTAAGACTGGTGTAACCTTTGGCATATTGTTTTATAATACTAATAATAACACGTAAAGTTTACCAGAAAGCACGCTAAGAGTGTCTTACATGAAGAAACAAATCCAACTATTTTTCCCACATCACGCTGACAATGACTATTGCAGGCATATTTACCGGTAAGTAAAGGTGCATGTAGTTAAGGGGCCAGAGAGTTTCCTGGCTAACAATTGTGACCCCACAAGCTCACTCCGGGCGAGGGAGCGAGGGACTAGCACTCACGCCATGGTCACACAAACACTCACACGCATTTCCTGTCTCTCCTCATCCCTCTTTCACTCCCTTTCTTCCCCTTCTTTCTGCTTGTCCTCGTGTCTTTCCCCAGCACACAGCAGCCTGTCCTCCCCAGCCTGCTAGAGAGGGGGACTGGCCTGCCGGTTTTAGAGCACTAAATTATCCATTAGATGTTATCAAGTTGTAGCAGGGCAATGCCATTCTGCTAGGAGCCATCAATCTTTCATAAGTCCCAGGCACGGCGTATATTGGGATGCACTACCAGAACCTCCCCACCACTCCCAGCACACCACCCACCCCATCCAACTCACCCAACTGCACGCAAACTTAGACATGTACACACAGTCAGGCGGACATCCACGCACACAGTCAACAAATACACATGCTGACATAAATGCAGCCAGGTACACGCTCTTGCACTCAAGCTCTGCAGAAACAAGCTTGTTTAGGGAACATCCAGTTCTACATTTCTTGCTTTGTGTCTTTCATCCCTCTCTGGCTCACCCCACTTTCCTCCCTAAACAAAACTAACATTTTGAGCCAAGCATCAAAATTTACGCTTCCTAAACCATGTTTCTCTAGCCCTCACACCACCTTCCCTTGCACGCTCTCCCTTTTTTCTCTCCTCTTCATCTCTCCCTCCCTCCCTCTGCTTCTTGCCGTGGCCTGGCAGGCAGGCAGGGCAGACATGTTCAGAATGCGCTCCGGTAATGGGCTAATCAAAAATGCAAAACAATTGGCAATTACCGCGCAGGGCCCTAATGGTCATTAGAATTTACAACAAGGTAATGAACTGAGAGTCAGCTCAGACCATGCATATTCATAAAGCAATCAGGCCTTTGAAGATTAAAGAAGCGCTTCAAATTTAAATGAGGGCGCCAGCATGTTATCAGTGAGATTCAGCCTGCAAAAGTAAAGGGTGCCTGGGACAGGATTGTGCATTTATGAGTGTGTGTCTGTGTGCGATGAGGGTTGGGGGTCAGTTTGGCGTGGGGGGATGGAGTGGAGGTGTAAGTATGTGTGTGTGTGTGTGTGTGTGCATGCATCTTTGCATAAGTGATGATGGTGTGTGTCGCTCTCATTGGTGTGCCAACTCGTGCCTGCATGATTTTGTGCAAAGCAAACTACAGTACACCAATACCACCATATAGCCTGAAGTGATTCTAATAACCAAATTAGCACTCTCTTAAAAATGAATGAGGCTCCTAACGTCTGATCATCGTTTAAAAGATGTGGGATTTGAATCTGAGATCAAATGTACAGTTAACTTGAGCTATTAGGAGGCAGTGAGCTTTTGAACACAACCCCCCACCGAGGAACACAGCAACCTATTAGTATACATTTATGAAAAGTGCAGCGGTAGTACATGCAAGAGCACTCTGAAACTTTTACACACAGCTTCACAAACAGAGGGCTGTGAATTTTCACAAGTGTAGTGTCAGACACAGGGGCCCTCTCTCTCCTGTATCTCTCTTGTTGAGATAAAGCTGGCAAGACACAGCTGTAGACAACCATCCGCCCACATACAAAAGGTACAAATAGACTCGCACACACGCACATTCTGACAGGCCAAGCCCAGAGCTGGGACCTGCAGGGGGACAGATAGTGGAGGAAGAAACACTAGAGAGACAGATAGTGACCAGGATCAGTGGGTTCAGACTAACACAACGCCTTCGTCACTGTGGCTCTCCTGTGGCCTCTGCATTATCACCATGGGTGTGAGAAAGACTAAGCAATGGTCCTTCAGCACCACAGCTTTAAAAACTACAGTCACAATAGGACAGCAGAGGTTGAGCTGACATACTGAATAGTGATAGAGGGTGTGATAATGATAATCCGAATCGGTTTCAGTGACCTATATGAGGACTTAAAGGAAATCAGGTATAAACAAAAATGAAAATTGCCTCGTTAAAATCTCTGTTCTCATGTAACCCCGAACTAACCTGCTTACTTCCTAAAATACCACTTCTGTCCCTTTTGCTCTCATCCGCCACTTCCTGAGCTACAGCTGTATCAAAGACACTTTTCTTCTCTGTTTCTGTTCTGTCTAAAAATAAAGTCATTAACCTGCAGGTGGTGAAGCCGGCGGCTGGCGTGACAGGCCCTGACGCTGTCAGATGACCCCTGACCCTGTGATGTGACTGCCTGCCACGCTATTGACAGGACAGCGGCAGGACACGCTTATTTCTGAGGATACTTTTTCATCCCGCGTGACGTGGCTGTGGACAAACAAGGTTGTTTCTGTCGTATAGCCTTATTTGACAGTAAGTAGAGGGGGTAAAAAGAGGCAGCAAGTGTGTGTGTGTGTGTGTGTGTGTGTGTCGTCTGGCTTGCTCTGCAGCCAAATCTGCGAGAGTGAGAATGAGCTCTAGAGTGGATGTTGGAAGCCTTTAAGAGGTGCAGACACGCTAATGTAGCCAAAACGTAGAGTTTCCAGTCCCTCGAGACAAACTACTGGAGCAATGTGTAGAGAGAGAATGAGGGAGAGAGGGAGAGAAAGAGATAGAGAGACAGAGAGAAAAGGAAAGAGGAGAGAGAGAACACAGGGAACGAGGCTGAAATAAGCATCATATGTTTCTGACAGATCTCATCAACTCACAACACATGATGGGGCCGCTGCCACAACACATTTATTACAGACCAAACCCAGGTCCACAGGAGGGGGTATACACTGTATGCCAGTGTGTGTGTGTGTGTGTGTGTGTGTGTGTGTGTGTGCATATACAA
>JAVQJL010081019.1:0-10891 GCA_036024295.1 Nannoperca obscura | reverse complement strand
GCTCACACACACACCCACACACACACACACACCCACACACCTCGTCACTGACGTACTGGTAAATAAAGGTGTATGCAATAAATAAATAAATATTTGTCATTCTCAAATAATTTGCTCATGCTGCGTTCAACGACCACACCACGTGTCGCTCTAAACTGTTGTTTTCCTGAAGTGGCCCACGTCCTGAATCTAGGTAAATAAAAATAAAAAGTTATTTTCTCTCGTTGAATCAACCGGAGTCCGATTTGTTTTTCCTGGTAACTAAAAATGTGGATAAGCAGGTTTCACGCATTGTTGCTTTTCTTCGCGCAGTAACACTTTGACTCCGACCAACGCACAACGCGTCAAACTGCTCAGTCCGCAACGAAGAGAACTCCTGAACTTCGGCTAGAGTTCGAGTGTGACTCCTGAAAAACATCATGAGGCTCTGTGTGTGTGTGTGTGTGTGTGTGTGTGTGTGTGTGTGTGTGTGTGTGTGCGCGCGCGCGCTCTTACTGTAAGTATCCTTACAGTACCCGGGCAACAATGTACAAGGAGCTGTGAGAAGAAGAAAAGCGCTTCCTTCTCCGCGGATCAATATCAGCACAGCTGGAGCCGAACAGGAACCGGCATCGACACGCCGCGTGGAGCTGACCTTTCCCACTCCCCACAGGTCATGCACCTTCCTCCGCCGGGGAGGTCACCGGGGCCAGCCACTGAAAGCACCATTAGTGGGTGATTTCAAGTGCTAAATACGCTGCGTATAAACCAATAGTTTTCTCATCGACCTTCTGGGACAGAGATAAAGCCAACTCTGTTTACACGCTCTTTTTTTTGCCTAAATTATAATAATAATAATTAATAATTAGCCCTCTTTTAGTTACCTGGCAATATAAATATGTGAGGTACTTCATGGGAGACGAGCCCAACAAAACTGAAACTTATGAAAGGATTGTTAAGGAGGAGGAGAGAAAAACAAACAAACAAACATCGTGTTTAGTAGGTTCTAATTGATTTGAGCTGATATAATTGCCTGGTTGGAATCAGCATCGCCTCCCTGGAGATCCTACCAACCTTTTTTTTTTTTACTTAATCATTCCGCGAGCAGCTTGTATAATAAGAGACAACGTTGCCTGCAGTCTAGCAGCTCCATGAGACTGCTGCAGCGCAGAGTCGGCCTGCAGCGGACATCCACCATCTCTACTGAGTCCCCACTACGTGTTTTCTACGTTCCTGGACATCCACGAACTCGCACAACAACAATAACGACAGCAACTCATTCAAACACAGAGGCATGCGCAGTTCGGCAGAGGCCGGCACCTCGCAAAACAACAAACCCCTTAAGTTCATTTGACTCCCTCTTATCCAATTCATCTGCGCCTACTCGGATGTGTGATATTCATTCAGTCAGTCAAGAGCAAACCTGTGCCATTATCTTAACTCGCACAGCACCAACAGCACGTCACATTAAAACCAACACGCCCGGAGCTCCTTAGAAGCATCTACGCTGCTAACAGAGCTGCAGAGACATATGGCCATCTCCCATAACAGGTTCCAACTGGAGCATGAAGGAGCTCTTGCAGACTGCAGGCCGAAGCCCAGTCAAGTTCAAGTTCACCAACTCCTGGGAAGTATCCAGCCTGGAGGTGGAGAGGGATGGGGTGGTGGGGGTGGGGGGGTGCTGTGTTTTCAAATAAGCTCGGTAACTGACCTGGGAAAATATAAAGTGACAGGATATGATGTATGGAAGAAGAACGCTTTGCTGTTTTCCCTAAATGAACAGGCTGGCAGACACAAGCACTGAGTGCGCAAAAAATGAAAATGCTTAGCTTGCTTGCTTGTGTTTTCTTCACTTAAAATTCAAAAATGTTAAAAACCCCATGCAGAGGATTTGAAGTAGAATTTTCTTCCTTATATGTAGTTTCTCTTCAGGGAAACTCTGACTGTGCAGGCTACACAGATCACTTAAACCCCCACATCTCTTGCTTATTTAGCACCTGCACAACAGCCACATTGTCCACATCGGCCTGCGAGCACGCTTTGCAAAGCTTCAGGTAAAAACACCACAATGTTCTTGAGGCCCGGGACAAAAACTGAGAGTATTTATCAAGTTAGAAAGTCTGAGACGCGACACACTTTACTGATGATGCCTGATTCATTCCAAAACAGACAAAACGCCTCCCAAACAAGATGCGAACTCACTCAACTGCACCAGCAATCGGCAAAATAGAAAGCATGAAAAAGCAATGGAAATATTTAGCACTTGCAACACCTTTTATTATATTTGTATGCAGTAAAATTCTTATCACAATAAGGAAGGAAACACCTCTTAAAACTTTGAACAAAAGCACATAACGAAACAACTGCCCATGTTTAGCTCATAATTGTACATATTTATAGTAAAGAAACATTCTTTATAAATACTGTTTCATCTGTAGCAAGTAAATACCATAATTTAATTACAAATGGATAAATATGGCAGTTGATATTTACACAAGGAAGGGTGTAGTTACAGAAAATCCAACGGCACAACGTTTATTTTCCTCACAATCTTCCAGATAGTATTTCACAATTCAAACTTGCAAAGCACAAAACATCACAAGTTAAGCCCAGCAAACTAAAATATACATTCACAAGCATAATATTGTGGTCTGTTTGAGTTAAATGTTAACTTTGGCACTCTTTCCAGTTTATAGATGTTTAGTATAGTACAATCAATTTGCCTTAGGATCACAATATTCAACATTATTGTACAATTTTATCATAATATGTGCACTAAAAGTCCAGTTAGAGAAATAGCTACCATTGAAGGAACACCTATGCACCAAAGACGGACAAACTATCACAACCAATGAGAAAGTGGGCTTTTAGTAATTATTTACAATACGAAATACACCTCGACTATTATACATATTTTCCTCAGTTGGTAATCGCCTTCATCCCCGGTGAATCAAAAATAATGAAATAGAAAATAAACAAATGTTTGTGTGCCTCTCCTGTGCACGTGTCCCAATCTCCTGCTGGATGGTCCAGTGCTGTGAAATGAGTGTGTGTTGCTTCATTTCAGCCGAGTCCTAAACATACCATTCACTGAAATTGGAGGATAGGCCACTGTGGCTGGTGGTGTTGTGCACAGCTGAGGCTGGGGACAGGGTGGTGTTGCTTTGGGTCTCGGTGGTGGGAGACACCAGGCCTGGAGGTGTGGAGGATTCATAACCAGAGCTGGCTGCTGGTGATGAGTCTGATGCTGGTGGGGAGGCTTCGTGGACCTGGAGGAAGAAAAGAAAAAAAAAGAATACAAGAAAAACAGAAAGACGGTTAAGTATTTAAAAATCCAGCATGTGATTGAGAAATGATTGATGCACACTCCAAAACACAATCCGTATAATCATATGTGCATTACAGAGGCCTGATGCACACACACGTGCACCTATTCAGCACGACGTATTTACCTTCATGTGTTTTCGTAGAGAGCTGGGATGTGTGTAGGACTTGTCACACATTTTGCAGAGATATGGCTTGTCCGACGTGTGAACGTGCATGTGTTTCTTTCGGTCGCTGCTGTTTGCAAACCTTCTGTCGCAGCCCTCAAACTCACACTGGAACGGCTTCTCTCCTGCGGGGGAAAGAAATAAAACACAGAGAAGACACACGGGTCAGACATTTATTCATCTGACTTATTTTACTGAGAAATGCCTCGTGCTGAGTGCGTAACGACGACGAGCTGTGGCTCACGTTGGCTGCGTAAAACACCAACCGCAAAAGTTGAGTGTGTGGGTGACTATTTAGTAACCAGATCCCGATTGTGATTCAACGTTTAAAGCTCATCTAAAAATGAGATGGGGGGGAGGAGGGGTGTTACATCTTATTTAGCCTAAATAATGCGCATAGTGATTTGGAGGGGGTCGGTGGTGGGGGGGAGGTGGGAGAGGAGCACCAGGCCGTCCTCAGTAGGCCTACAGCAGGCGTGCCATTTGCCTGGGAGACAATAAAAATCTAATTAGCACCTGACCAATTTCGTGGCGCGGCACCGTAACGCGTTTCCCAAGAAAATGAGTCCAAACGCGAAGAGGCTGGTAATGGCCCCCGTCTAGCACCTTTAGCTCCTCTCAGAAGAGACGCACGAGGAAAAACAAAAGGCATTCCTCGCGCATAAAGCAGCACCGCCTAAAACCCACAGCACCCAACTCCTAAACAAACAGGAACAGGGTTACAAATCGATTAGGAATTTAGTGCAAATAATAATAATAATAACCATCTCTATAAGGCCGGGGGGAATAAATAAAATCTATATGAAAGAGGGAACTCTAAGAATAGTGCGAGCTGTGGAAGCGCAGCATCGAGAACAGGCGACATCAAAACCGATTGATGTGATTTACTACCAGCCTGGCTGCTCCGCGAGGCACGCAACGCGCTCCAACGCTCCCCTTTGACCCATTTGACCAATTTGTTTTTACCCCCCAAACAATAAAACGCCCGACAGTCACAGTTCAATTGTTTCAACGCGTTTGGAAATGCGTTTTACGCCAGAAGAATTGTTTTAAAAAAAAAAACTGCGTCTGGTGTCGCCGCATAACGGAGAAGAGAGTCTTGTTGTTGTAATTTTAATCTCCTCCTGGACGTGCTCCTAAATCTACTTTGACTGTTTCTACGAATACTATCTACTTTAGCAGCCTAAAATAGCTTCTGATAATTAGATCAGAATTTCTTGAGGGGTTTTTTCTGCTTCTGGCAACGGCGAAATAAATGCACACACACACACGCTTGGTAACAGCAAATAACATGTAGGTAATTAAATAAAATCGTTTCTTAAAAAGGCGTTCACGGTGTAGTGATAATTACCTGTATGTGTCCTCTTGTGTATCTTCAAGTTTTCCGACCGTGCGAAGACTTTCCCGCAGCCGGGGAAGGGGCACGGGAACGGCTTCTCCCCGGTGTGCACCCGAATGTGGTTCACCAGTTTGTATTTCGCCTTGAACGGTTTGCTCTCCCGGGCGCAATCCTCCCAGAAACAGATATGGTTGGTCTGCTCCGGTCCGCCGACGTGCTCCACCGAGACGTGCGTGACCAACTCGTGCATGGTGCTAAAAGTTTTGTTGCAGCACTTCTTCGGGTTGCTGAGCTGCTCGGGGTCGATCCACTTGCAGATGAGCTCCTGCTTGATGCACTGCTGCCTCATGTAGCGGAAAAAGGCACCGGGGTGGTGGTGGGCTGCCATGTTCATCCCCATGTTCATATTCATGGATCCGTACTGGTTGTGGAGCTGCGCGGCCGAGTACGGGTCGGTCCTCGGGCTGGAAACCTGGTGGTACTGGTCGGAGCGTCCGAAAACTTCTCCGGGTAGTCCGAGCCTCATTTGCCCGTTCAGGACATTGGGGGATCCGTGGGACCCGTGCTGGTCGTGGATCCCGGGGAACAGAATGTGGCCTTGAGTGTCTGTGTGGGAGTGATGGAGGGATCCCGCCGTGGGGCCAAAAATAGCATGTTGGCCGCTCGCCGGAGAGGATTCTCCGAAGCCGCGACTACGAAAGAGAAAGTCCCTGGTGGAGTTGAAAGGAGAGCTCGCGTACGACGTGACATGAGCGGCGTGAGCCCCCAACGCGGCGGCGGGGTAGCCCGGCGCCTGGGTGGTGAAGGCAGAGCTCTGTCCCGGGGAGAGATCGTGGTTCAGCTTAAACGCACCCATGTGTGCGGAGTCTACAAAGCTATTCTGGGCCAAACTCAAGTCTCTCTCCTGCATCTCGCTCGCTGAGTGATGCCTGGCAAATGACCCCACTCCCAGTCCGGGGAACTGGTGACCGGCGTCCAGTAACATTATTTCACTAAGCGAATTTTTTTTTCAGTAAGTCTCTTTTTGTGTGTGTGTGTGTGTGGCTTAAATCAGCGCGGGGTTCAGGGCTACGGCGAATAAGTTAAAGAACCAACAATTAAATGTTGTTGCTGGCACGCAGCGATTTAACTTCCAACCTTGGAAACACCACATCGGGCGTGATTCAAGACGCTGCTCCGCTCGTGAGGAAGAAGAAGAAGAAGAAGAAGAAGAAGAAGAAGAAGAAGAAAAAATCTGCTCGGCTTATCGAACACTGGATTTACTTCTAGTTAAACTTGCGCCTCAAAAAAAAAAAAAGAGAAAAAAAAAAGATCCAAATGTAACGAAGTGGAGAGTTTCCCCTGCGTCCTCTTCCCCTCGACTGCGACAGTTGTGGCCGTGTTCAAATCAAATGCACGCGAAGAATTAAATAATGATCTTACTGGGTGTCCCTCTCTCACAGAGCGAGAGGAGCATCTCAGAAAGTCGCCGTTCCGATTGGGCATGTATTTATTTCTCTGGCTCGCCTTGTGTTTCTCGCGGAGGGTCCCTGTTTCTCCGTGGACTGGCTCTACCTCTTCTTCCGCCCCCTTTAACTGGAGCCCGTTCATTCGTTCCTCGCAGTCTCATTGGCCGCCGCGCCTCGTCAATCCCAGGTGCCCCGCCAATAGCAGGTAGAGCTTAGGCGACTTAATAGCGCAACGCCATTTTCCACTAATAATTACCGCCTCCTTTTAGGAGAAGATTTGGGGGGGGGGGGGGGGGTATACAAGCGAGAGGATCACGACACAAGAGACAGGAGAGGACATGTTCTTGTTGTTGATATTCCGTAGGTGCCAAGTTGTAGAAGGTAGAAAATATAAGTATTATTTTTTTTTGTAAAACGTGGGAAATAATAACATTGGAGATGGAAATATTTAGATGAGGGGTGTTAAAAATAAAAGTTAATCAGAATGGCGAGTTAGGGATCATTTACTTAATGTAGATGTGAAGCAACAGAGCTGTGTGTTTTATATTCGAGGAGCAGGAACGCTCACGCTCCTGCATCAACGCGCACAGGGCGCTGCTGTTACATACGGGGCCCACAATGAACCACCACGATCTCTAAAAACCACACTAACAGCGCAAAACGTGCAGTGCGCACGACGGTGTGGCGGCAGAAGAGGAGAGACAGTTCAATGATTTCCAGGCGTCTTTGATTCTATTGCTTGAAAATGAAATTATTGTATTGACCTCCGAAGTCTGAGTAAATACTGAGTTTGTTGAAGTTTCTTTGGGGGGGGGGGGGGGGAAGAAAACGTGCTAAACAGGTATCGATTTTCTGATGCCAAACATAACGTGGGGTTTTTTATGGACTCAACGGACTGCTGTTACACCTCTCCTTTTCCCTTTAGGAAAACCCGACCAGATTAGCCTATTACAAGTTGTTCCATTTAAAACACATCACACAGATATGTTAAATGCTGATATATCTTTATCATCTGGTTCAAATAAAGTTTAGAAATTCATTCAGATGTGAGGAACTCGCCACTTAATTCTCCACAGCTGAAAAAAGCCTGTGTGGCTCCATATGGAGTCCAGTGGGGGGGTTTTTTCTCCACTGGTTGCAGAACCACAACTGGGCCTTTAGTGGTGCACCGGCGCTCACACTGGCACCCGCCAGTGGCTTGTTGTTGTTGTTGTTGTTGTTGGTTCTTTTACTGGTTCCATATATCGCCGGTTCTGCTTCCTCGGCGGTTCTCACATTCACCACAGCAATTAAGTGACACGTTATGGTGGTGAACCGCGCTTAGATCCAAGTTAACCATTAGTGACCCGTAAGGTCGAGCCTTTCCCGAGCTTCACAATAATCACGTATTTAAGCGAAGAGAAGAGAAAGTCGGGCGTGGATTTCGAATTAAGATTTCATGGTGCTTTCTGTGTGAGGTTTGGTTTTCAGACCCCCAAAAAACGACAAGGGCCTGCAGCCATACAGCTAGTCTTTTTTTTACACCGTTAACCATCACATTTCCTTTTCGGTTCCCACACAGGCACCACAACTGACAGAGGGGAGTCTTTTTTTTTTTTTTTTTAAACAAAGATTTGCTTCATTTACGATCAACTTTCCACCACGAGCACCGCAGCTGCACGCCACAGCTGTACAAGTCAAAAGGAAGTTTACTTACATTTTTCACCACATCAGAATCCCACAAGTGCTCTCGATCCATTACACAACAGCCTTCTCTGCCTGCCTCGGCCCTGGCCCTGCGGTGCTCTCCAAGCGACAAAATAATGGTGAAGGCGAGGGAAACGTTTAAAAACTTTTTTTCGTTTCTGGGGGGGGGGGGGGTCTCTTAGCTCAGAGTGGGACAGGCTGAGCGTTGTGTGCCATTCTTCCAAGTCTATTTCAACCCGCACCACAGGAAACGCAGGAGCTGATCCAAGTTCAAAGTCACGTCTGCCGACCCCTATAAGTACTTCTTTATTTCTCTGGAAAACCAACAGAAAAACCTTCTCCAGATAGGGGAAGCGAAAGAAAATTAAAAAAGAAGAAGAAAAAAAAAAAGATAATCTACCGGGTATAGAGGCACATGGCGGCGGGTTCTCCTTTCTGCTTGGAGAAGAAAGGAGCTTGAAAACCCCCCAATGATCAGTATATTAACAGGTTTTAGGACACGGCTCCCACATTCTAAATATGAAAATCACAAGAAATATTACTCAGAGTGTGATCTGAAGTCAGCACTGACGGAAAGAGAAGAAGAAAAAGAAATAGCTTTTGCATTGTGCGAGCACCAAGCAAAGCTTATCAATAAAGGCATGTCTTGATCACATGAAGGAGCTCTGTATTACAATGGGGGCCAAAAGAAACGCGTATTTCTCCTCTCAGTTATCTGACAATATCAATATGTTGACACACTGGAAGGTTACTAGTGTGGCTTCCGTGACCCTCTGTTTCATGGATGTTTGACCTATGACCCGTTAAGACCACATATGTTGCCCTCTTGACTCCTTTTGGTAAAATAACCCTGTTTATGACAAAGCGTCTTTGTTTTAAAGAGAGAGAGAGAGAGAGAGAGAGAGAGAGAGAGAGAGAGGTTTAAAATGTCCCCCTCTTCCGTGTGAGGAGGCATCGACAGCTTTGGGTCATTTGGAAGCTATACGTCAATAAAAATTAACCCATTCCTTCAAAGAAAGTTAAAATTCGAGTTTCCCAAATATGCATGTTATTGGAATCAATTGGTCAAACTATGATAAATCTGGAAAATTCTGCAGAAACGTGCGACACCGTGACCAAGACGCGTACTGCGTATTGCCTCCCCCCCAAAATTGTTTTAAAAAAAATATGCACGTGCATGATTTTCACAAAATTGTCCCGGTTGAGCATCAGGGAGAGCAACTGATGGTTTCCGTTTCCTCATCAGAGCGCTACTTCTTCATGTTGGCTCCGTATGGATTAGGCCCCCCGTTTAATGTGCTGTTTAATTGAATGTGATCTGAAACATGGGCCCTTACACAAATCATAAACAACGCACCCACTGCTCCTGTGTTTTATGGGCTTCCAGAAGCTCTCACTGGAGCTGGGCATATTTTATTTATTTAACTAAATCCCCCGAGATAACGACACACACACACACACACTCACACATACATACGTGGGTGGGTGATTTTTCATTCCTTTTTTTTAGGGAGGGGGGGGGGGTAACTTTTCAGTTCTGATGAAAATACAAATAGGAATCTTTGTTCAAAATAAAGGTGTTTCTGAACAATAAAACTGACAGACGAGCAGGCAGCAATGCTCTCAACAGCCAAGACAGCCACGTCTAACTGTACAGTGATACAGGTGTATTTATTTTAAAACACGTTTTATATCTTTATGTTTTGACATAAAACCTTTATTCAAAGCCTTCGTTTCAGATCCTGTTAATCAAGTTCATAAATCAGTTTCAACAGAGGAGCACGCGCAACAGGCCCATAACACGCGAAGCCTTGCCTCCTTCCCACGAAACCATTCAGAAAACGTGTGTGAGTGAGAAAACGTGTTGCTGAAGAATATACATCAAGTTCTACATTTTAAAGGCGAGCTCCTGTTGTGGTTGTAAAAAAATAATAATAAAATAAAAAACTTTGCACAGATGACATGGGGATTAGTAGTTGGAGAGGCCTGCTATCACAAATCGATTGGAAAGGTGTCTGAATGAAGACGTATCGATGACAGATACACGCTCTGCTGTCAACAGGGACTGTTTCTGATGGCGTGATCCGTCACAGGGAACTTCAGAAGTTGGTAACCAATGGGAAAGATAAAAAAAAAAAATGAAATGCACCACACCTTTTACAGGTCCTGCTAATCCATTCACTGAAATACAATAATAGGTTACGCTGTGCACTCTTGTCTTAGTTTGTAACTCAGGTCAGCCTCAACCTGTAATATATTTAAGCCACTACAAATTATTTTAATGGGATTTTTTATGGCGGCATAATAAAAAATGTCTGCACAAATAAGAATTTGACATTGTTATTGCTTTTCCTGCATCACAGTATGATTTTGGATGACAGCCCCCACTACCGAACACAATTTAAATCTTCTTTAAATGTCAGTGCAGTAAGTCATATTATTTGTAAATCGTATTCATATAATGGTATTATGTATTGTAATACTGGGTAATAACTGCTACAGGTAGGATGGGGTAAAAAAACAAACAAAAAAACACCACCTTAAAAACCCAGCAAAACCAGACGCAAACATGCTTCTCTGGTGTTTTTTATTTTATTTTTTTTGTTTAATTGCTTTTTTTTTCCGCACTGTATTTTAGTTTTTAGTAAAATCATTTGTATAATTATTTTAGAATGATTTTCCACAGGTGCCCCCTCTTTTCACTTTATATTTTTCCTGACAAATCACGTCGTGTCTTGAGCTGCATGTTGTTGAAAAATGCTTCTTTAAAAAAATAAAATAAAAGAAATAGGAATTAACCTAAATACCAAATAAATAAACTTTGCGCCATCACTAGTGGGCCCTTCTTAACACGTCTATAAACTGGTCACATATTTTACACTGGTCGCATCCATCCACCAGCAGGGGGCGCCCCCCCCCCCCCCTCTCTCTGTCTGTCTCTCCCTCTC
>JAVQJL010081016.1:0-57328 GCA_036024295.1 Nannoperca obscura | reverse complement strand
CCCCCCCCCCCCCCCTCTCTCTCCCTCTGACACACACACACACACATCAATCAATAAGCTTCACAAAAGGTTTGCTATTTACAACAACAACATGTTGGTACAATGTTACACAGCTTTGTGAGAGCCTGTGGGGGCAAATTAAGTCGCTATTAAAGGGTTACAATTA
The DNA here is from genome assembly GCA_036024295.1 of Nannoperca obscura. Lineage (NCBI taxonomy): Eukaryota > Metazoa > Chordata > Actinopteri > Centrarchiformes > Percichthyidae > Nannoperca > Nannoperca obscura. The sequence continues at coordinate 57,162 of JAVQJL010081016.1, read as the reverse complement.
GTCGTTTGGTTACGTTGAAGTCACCGAAGGCGCGACAGAACTGGACGACCTCTGGCAGCGGGGGAAGAAAAGCGGAGTGGGAAACGATGAGAGGAGAAAACCCTCCCGCTCCTGCCGATGTCGTCGGATACAGAGCGGCAAAGCCTGCGTAAGACACAGGGTTTGTAAAAGTTCCCTGTCTTTTGCGTTATACGAGCGACACGATGAGACATATTTAAAAGAAATACACCAATTAACAGATTCAGAGAATGTTTAAAGGATTTATTGCAGTGGATCATGAAGTAATTCAAGGCTCAAATGGGCGCTGGGATCCAAAAAAGAAAAATAGTTCGAGCTACACGAAGGCAAAAAGAAATAAACGCAGACGAATCAGCATCCCTCTGTCTTTCTCCTCAGTGGTTAGCCTACCTTGAGGTTAATCAGAATCTGGAGGTGTCAGTCTGGTGATGTGACGAGCTTGCGCACGTGGCCAGCACGTAAATATTTTGTCCAGGTGTAACACCCTCAGGGAGCAAAGCCTTGTTTTAAAATAATTATATGTATTTACTTTGTAATCACGATTAGAAGTCTGCAACCCGAATCTAACAGATAATAGCCTCACAAAATTTACATTTTTAAAAGATAAAAATCTGACAGCAAATATAATTTTATTCTAATAATAGTAATAATAATGACAATAATAATAATAATAATAATAATCCATTCTTATAAGCATCATTACTATCTCCATTTTCTGTATTGCAGTGCCACGAGCCCGTAAGAGTGCACGCGTATCTGGGTGCAACAGCAGGGAGAGCTGAAATAATTCCCAGTGCACAGAGACATTTCCTCAGGCAGAGTTCCTCGGAGCCAGATTCTGCCTGGAAATGAGTCGTGAAACACGGCGGACTTGGAAACAGAAAACAGCAGGTTTAATGTCCGCCCAGCACCTGTCACGACTTGGACGTTGTTGACGAGCGCGACGTAGATGAAGAAGAAGAAGAAGTAGAAGAAGAGGAGGAGGAGAAGACCCGCGCGACGCAAAAGGACGATGAGGATGTAAAGGAGTGGGCGTTAATGTGTATGGATTTGACCTTTCACTGAAAGTTTAAATGTGCTGGGCAAAGACCACATGTGACCAAGGTGATAGAAATCATCAGCAGAGCGGTAATTACAGTATAGTTTATGGCTGGCTGCCTTTGCCAAAAACAGTAATTGGAGGACATCTCTTCTTTTAACCAGAGAAAGCGTTCAGCTTGGAGGATGGAAGCAGTTGTGAAAGCAATGATGGATACTATTGTCCAAAATTTGACCCTCTATTAACATCTCTTGGCAGCATCTGGATCCTGTCACCATGGAAGAGGACAAAAGTCATTTTCTCAACATACCAAATCCCCTCTTTTTAAATGCCTCCCCCACCAATACATGGGTGGAGGCCAGCCCAGAAGCCCAATCTCTTCCTTTATCACTTTCCACACTACCACCTCTCCATCCTCCCTTTTGTTTTGCAGGTGTCTCCAATTACCTGCTAATTTGCCTCTAATCTTGGCACAATTCTTAATAAACATGTTTATCCCACCCTAAAACCAAAGTCGCTGACGGTCTGAGCGAGAGCGAATACATAGCAGTGACATTCTCCTCTGCTGTGCCATTAAACAATGCGCTGATTTATTAATTTCAGTGTAAAAGTATTGCAACCCAAGAGGAAAGTGAGGAGTGTCTCTTGGTGATAGATGCAGGTTGTCGGGTGGCATTTCATTATGAATTTTCTTGGTGAAAGATGAGTGCCAAGGACCAGTCAATTCAACACAGACACCAAGAGAGAACGAGTGTTGCTAAGAGACAGGGATGCTGCACAACTTCCATCAGGAGCTTGACTCCGACCTTATGCAAATTAGCTTCTGCCAAATCTTTTGTGTGAAAGCAACTGCGATGTCACTAATACCTGGCCCAAAAAATGCTTTTATATCTAGATTTCTCTCAGAATGCAAAATGCACTTTGGAAAATGTAACAGTGTAACAAATCCAGACCCCGGCACACTTGTTAGGGTTTTAATTGAAATGAAGGAATGCCTGAATGTCTAAATGGAGTGTACAGATGAAGACTGGGGGTTGCACCTGGAAACCTTTAATTGAATATGTCTGTCTACTGTGACAGCTTTTTTGTTGTTGTTTTTTTTTTACCCTGGCAACAAGGCTCTGAAAACTTTTGTGATATTTAAGAGCTGACATGTTTTCAAAAGTTGTCCCTGTATATAAAAATAATTCGGAGAAGGTGCTGCGTCTTTAAAACACCTCCATTTACCTTCAGGTTAAAATCTGCTTGGTAAACCAGAAGCATGACATTTTGCAGGAGATGTCTTTCAGCAACATGGATTATTCACATGTGAAACATCAACACGGTGCAGTTTTCTTGACCCGCGTGTCATTTAACACAAGAATGATAATGATGGTTGGGGGTCGAAGGGGGCAGGAGGGCGATTAGATGGCTGGAGAGGGCAGAGAGGTTGCGTCCTGTGAAAAGGGCTGTATCAGGTTGTAGCAGGTTATCTGAAGTGGACGCTGATAATGGCCTTTTAGACATGCCAGGTTTGATCCTTTCAGCGCTAAGAAGGGAGAGATAATCAATAGTCTGAGTACATCAGTGATATGAGGTTACTGTATGAGCAACTAGTAAGCAGCCAAACAACAACATGGGCACACTGGTTAATTGGTTGGACATTTGACAGGGTCACGAGAAAGAGAATAGATCCAGTTATCAATAGGAAAATGTGTTGAGCACTATATCGCAGGGCATTAAAAAAAATAATCAATTGTATATTGATTGTACATCATGTTAGTGACTCTTTATTATACCAAAAAAAGAAAAAAAATGCATTTGGAAAATTTGAAATTATGATCACAGCATGCCCTTCACAGATTAACTTGTGGGTGCAATAAACACAACTTCAAGGCAGAGGCATAAAACAGCCATTTTAATCAAAGCTAAGTGAAATATAGATCCCTTTCCTCCTGTGGTTCTTCACATTATGCCAAGAGAAATAGAGAGAGAGAGAGAGAGAGAGAGAGGAGGAAAAAAGAGAGGAAACCGTGAAAGAGAGAGAGAGACAGAAAGAGAGAGCAATACACTACCGTGTTCAAAGCCAACCTTGTCAATAGTACTCACAGTGGGCTAGGGGAGTGTAATAGCACTTCCCTGATTCTACATTGATATCATATAATCCAGTGTGCCCTGTTTCAGTATCATATTTATCTAACCTGCTGGGGGACAGGGTAAGGGGGACAGTGTCCCTGCTGCTAGGAGCAGACACATTACACACTGCCTCGTGTATTCTTATTGATTACTCCCACCCCACTGCCCAGGGACCATAATTTAACTCAGCAGGCACTACAGTTAATACTGGAATTCAAACATTCCATCTACACTTCAAGAGACAAAAACAATTGACACTTTAAAAATGTGCAGGGCCTCTCTAAATGGGATCTGAAGGGAAAGGATCTCCATTTTCTGGTCTGTGTCTGTGGTTTTTTTTTTTTTTTTACTCTCCTACTTCAGTCTCCTGCCTGTGCCGCCACCATGTTGTTTCAGAGATGAACTGTGGATGAAAAGCTTTAAAAGAATTGCAATATGTTAAGGAATTTGTTCATTCTAAGAAGGACATACAAATATTTATACTATTCTTTTGCAACATTTCTTTCTGTTAACTTCTCAAATATGTGGATATAAAAAAAAATTGGCAATAAAAAGCAAATTTTATCTTTTAATTTATTTTCTCCCCTGGAATTTCTATTGCAGTTTTTTGGAACATCAGTAACCAAGACTTGTTCAGGAGTTGGATATCACAATGAAAGCCTACACAGCTTGATTGGCGCTGTGTAAGCCTGAGTTGCCTTGCTCAAGAGCACAGAGGTAACAGTAGTGGCAGGAAAGGAAGATGTCTAATTCTTCTGCATTAAGACAGTTTGAAACTTAAAGAGCAGTCACTAGATTGAAACTAGGGGAATGACTGGACTCCTGTGAGATTACACAAAGTGGGAAATTGAATCAAGATGATTAAATAGCATTTCTTCCACCCTTTTCTTTAAACAATGAGTACAAGTGATTAGAAATACCTCAAAGCTCCTGCAAGATCCTTTCTGTGAAAATGTTGCTATTAGCTGGTGTGTTCTGGGAAATTACTACAATGCATTTTGTCAGAGGGGCTTCAGATCAACTCAATTATTATAACTTCAACAACCCTGGTTAACTGTGTGATCATGATGATTGGGTCGGTTAAAGTGGCATCCACTGACATTCATAAAGCCGTGTTAAGAGAGCTAACAGCAGGGAACATTCATACTAAAATGAAGCCGCTCAATATCAGTGGAACAAGCGCTAGAGGGGGACGATATGGACATCACAGCATTATCTTGATTTTGGTGTACTACGTTTATTTAACTAAAATATTCTAAATCACATTTAAAGTTAAACCCATGTTCATCCCATTAAGGAAATTGTATTAAATTTGATCAATCTGAAAAATATACTGTACGTTCCCAGTTTACTTATCAATAATTTAGACCTGTGAACCATAACATCTCTGGCAGTTTAATTAGCTATAACATTATCACTGAATTGTCGTCTGGCCCAAACTGAAACCATCTAACATTAATAACAATAAACACAACAAATTGGTCATCATGTCTACCTAAACTTTAGTTAATGAATCTAAAGATGATAAAAAACGCTATCAAAATGTGGATAATTTGTAATATGTTGGTGCAGAGAGTGATCAAACCTGGATTTCTTTTTAAAATGGATGAAACTGAAGTCCACACTGGCATGGGTTTTTTTTTTTTTAAAGCTAAAATGAGCATCAGTGGGGATTAATATGCATTAATTTAATTGACTCTGTTTCCTTTAATGAGAGGGAAAGGATTTGATGTTAATGCTGTTGATCTCACGGAGGCTTCAATCCACCTAATTAACCAGTATTTCTGCAACACACTAAAATAATCAATAAAAAAAGATATTTCATCACTCCTGTGGACTGTACACTCAGATTTTCAGATAATTAAAATACATCACATGCTAGCTCACCTTAGCAGGGACAGAAATAAGCTTTTTGGGATTGGAACATTTTTTTTTTTGGAGGAATAATTAAACATGCCTGTTTTATCTCAGCTTTTAGTCATAGTGTGGCAACACTCACTGTTGCATCTGTGTGTTGTGCAGAGATAGAGCGTCTGTGGAGGGCCAGGGAGCAGACTCCAGAGATCCATCCATCTCAATCTGAGGCTACAGCTGACACCTTACAAAGAGGTACAATTAATAAGGGCATTATCCAGCAGTAGGCAACAATGGAGTCCTAACGCAGAGACACCAACCTTGGGAGGCCCGGAGAGGAGAGAAAGGGAGCGTGTGTGTTTATGGGTGGGGGAAGGGCGAGTCAAAGTGCTTCAAAATGGGACGCATTACAACCAATGTCTTCAGAACATGAATTACAATCTATTATAACTAAGCTTTATGATAGATGGTACCAGCTGCTTTGAGTGCTAAATGGGTCACTTCCAGTAGCTCCTCATGCAAATCTCCATTTGAAATCTTAAATATTCAAAATAAAATATAAATGCTTAGAACTATTGTTGAATGATATAAAGCACCATAAGCTGGGCTCTACCAAATTTAAGGTTTGAAGAGGGAAATAAAAGAACCTTAAAAAAAAGTGAAACACAGATCCTCATTGCTGTTTTGCTTGATGACAGTGGTTCAGTTTATAGAGGCATCATAAGGGGGAAATCTGAGATATCAAATACAGCATAACTGATAATGGAGCTCTTGTGAAAGTGTCTTATTAGTGCAGGTTGAGTGAAGCCCTATGGTTCACAGGGGAGAGGACGGAGACGCCACTGCACTGACATTTACAGCAATCCAGGAGTTGTTTGTGGTCACCGGACTGGAGACAAACGCTGAACCCAAAGGTCAGAGGTCGGGGCTAAATTTCATCCACAGTGGAGGTCCCTCTGTTGGAAAAGACAAACAGAGAAAGCAGCTGAGGTGTGAAGTGTTCCTGCTGTCGGGGAAATCAATCAATCGTCATGTATAAACACAACCCAGACCAAAGGAATACAGGTCAGAATAAATGTTGGTATAAAATTGTAAAAAAAAGAACAATAAACACATATAGATCAATAGAAAATGAACAGACATGGGAAACAATAGTCTGGGAACATATACTTAAATAATGAACTCTAATCACTTTTAAGTCGGTTCCAGGTTTTTACAGAGTCAAGAGTCCTCCACGGTGATCGTTTTGTATTTTCCTGCTCATTCCGTGGGGAAAGGATGAGCTTGGTTATGGATTAACGCTGTGATCAATAACAAGATAGGAGTCCGGCTCTCTAAGCTGAGGAAAATTAATTTGAAATTCAGTCAAACTCTTATCGACCCAGAGCCAGGGCTTGCTTTCATTGCAGGTAGTGGATAATCCACCAATATTGTGATGAGCGGCTAATGTCTCATTTTAAATATGACCTCCACTGCTCATAACAGAAGTTAAGACTGGCTGTCCATTTGTTGTCCATATAGTGTATAGGGTCTCTGGTGGTCCTTTGTCAGCAGCAAGGTTTTGTGATCTTCACTTCAGAGTTGAGTCTTTTAAACAACTTAAATATCTTGATCAGCGATTGATCTGAACATTGTCAAACCCTTTTTGTGTTTTAAATACTTTAACACAGAAGGATCTTCCATCATAAGGTTTAGAATCCTGATTTGACATGCCTTAAATGAAACATGTCAAAGAGAAACAACAATGCAAAAGAAAATATGTTGTTAACTTTGCAGTTGCAAAAAGCAGTTTATGCAGGTAATGTAAGAACAATACCAAGAATGACACTACATTCGACAAATTAAAGGTTTGCTAAACATTCAGGATTATCAGTCTGAAATAATGTTCCCCACTAAATGCAAGATTACGTCTTCTTGACTCAGAAGTCAAATCAGAAACAAATTTAATCAACTGTAACATCATCTTGTTGAAACTATTTCATTTTCCTCAAACAGCTTTTATTCTCAGTTTGTTGAAGTAGAGATGAGCAAAAACAATTAAAAAAGGAAGGGTAAATAGCACAGTTATATTTTCCTCCTATTTATAACTTTTTTACAGAGTCTTTGAGAATAATAAGAACAACAGCTGCTGATGGTCTTGATGATACAAGCCTAAAGGTGTTTTTAGGCAAAAATTGCATCGTGTATTATGTAGTAAGACCAGTTGTCCTTTACAATCAACCAATGAAAAGTTGTCTCTCCATGACACAGAAAGCACTTTTGATGTGTTTCGGTCACCTCCAGCTGGAGGTAATTAAATGCAGCTCATACTGTAGTCCTTCTCCAATGATTGAGGTCAACCTGAAGAAAATGACAATTGTTGTATTAAACCATTATAAAACTCTAAACTTTGTTTAAACAGTCGTTTCAGAGGAACATAGGCATGTCGATTTAATTCAAGCTCAAATATGTAATCAAATTGTTGAAGAACTCATCTTTGATCATGTGTAATCAGGATCAGGGCTGTGTGGTACATCTCTGGGCCACAAACTAAATGAGTTGCAATGCTGCTGGCACTTACTGGGTTGGATGGTAGTCAGCTTGGCAGTAAGAGAGCTGTGGTGTATTCACATGACAAAAAAAAGGACAGCTACACAGAGGGGTATTTCGAGGAGGAAACACCTGTTGTTTTGATGACTTCAAATATGTTTGCATTGGAAACGTGTGGACTCCAGTTCTGATCAAAGATATGCTTTGAATGTGATCCTGACTGCTTAAGTTTCTTTTTTCTTTTACGTTAAGGCAACTATAACAATCTCTATAAAAAATCTTTTGGATTTTGGAGTTTAAGAAGTTTCCAGTAAAACTCTTGAAGGTAAAATTGTGAATACATGCATATTTTTTTGAGGCTCACAGCAAATAAAAAGGCTATTTGTTTTATTCAGTCAAAAATATTAATAATTCATCGCATTACAGCATTAAAAAAAAATCACAATTTAAATATAATAACGACTTCCTTCCACCAACATTGTAATTGTTTTTCTGTTTACCTACAGAGTAAAAATGAAGCTATTTTCAATTATAGCAGACCAGGTCAGACACAGGGAAGCAAGTCTTTGTTGCTTTGTGACAGAGCTCTATAATCTTGTGGAGAACAGCCTATCATTACCAGGCAGTGTGGTAATAGACTGACATGGATGCTATGGGGAGCAATTGATTCCACACATCAATCAGTAGGGAAACTCATCTTAACGATTGCCGAGAAGTGGCTTGTTTGTCCTCAGCATCACAATAAATACTAACGTGGAGGCAGCGCACAATACCTGCAGCTGAATGAAGGGGTAGTTACCCATGACAAGAAATTCATTAGTCTGCTCCTACTTTCCAGTCTACTCCTTCTGATATTTTTCAAACATGTTAAATACTTGCAAATCTACACTGATGTTCTCCAGCTCAAACGAAATGGTATAAAGTAATTGCCTCTCGACAACGGGACTGAACTCTGTTTGCAATTCAGACCATTAATCTTGCACAGCAACCACCTTTATTTAAACAGTGCAATGCATTATTTTCAGTTAGGATTCAGTTATCCTTGTTAATGAATGGTGTCACAGAGGCTTTCATTAATGGGAAAATTAAAGTATCAAAGAGAAGTATGCATTCTTTTTCTAAATGCATTTCTTAATGTGGAATTTCTATTATTTACTTTTTAAATGCTCAATCCACAGTTTTCTTTATGGCCCTCTGAGAATTTTCATTTTCTATAAAAAGTACAGAGCAGCATCGCTCTTTTCCATCAAAATGTCTACGCTACGTCTTTATCCATGGACATCTGTGCCAGTTAGTACAAAAGACGCGGACTCAGAGAATATACTATCTTCCACTCAAAAGGGAAGGGTCCCACCTGATTAAGAAGGGCAGGGGAAAGACTTTGGCAGACCAATGGGAGAGGTCAAGGATAGACCAGCCAGTTTCACTCCCCCACCACATCATTTTTGTATGACAGCACCACCCTAAGGTTGGAGTTCGCCGAGACTTTTCATGAACAGAGCGCTTAACGTCAAACACAAGATTAAAGCGGGGGTGTCGCATCTTGGCAGGACCAAATGAAAATATCAACTGCTAAGCCCCCCTCTGAAAAGCCAGGGGACAGGTATCTAATATTAGAGAGTAAGCCTAGTTAGCAAAGGCGGCCTGCTGCTTTCCACGTTCTCAGTGGTGGTCAAAAGGCCAGGCTGGCTTTGGAATTGCTTTATTGGTGAAATATATTACAGTAGAGGCCTGTAGAACTACCTTATTAAGAAGGCAGAGAAGAGATGCCCTCGTGACATATAGCAGGAACTGAGGACATTTCCATATTACTGAATAAAATTCAATCTTAGATTCTATTTTATTTGCTGCAAATCAAGTCAAGCCAATAAAAATGTTGCATGTACAAACATTTACTCTGTAGTTCATAATTCTGAAAGAATACAAGGAAAGAAAATTGTGCAATGATAATTTCATTATAATGAATGCTGTTTGAAACATATACATAAGAGTTAAAGTAACAACAAATACTGAACATAATGTTAATGGAGCAGACTGCGAGTTTATTCAGTATTAGCAGATATTACTGTCATTTTTAACTGCAGCGAAAGTGAATCTCACTTTCTAAAATACATTTAAACAAATTAACTGTCACAGCAGTGAGATGGAGCTCATAGCATATTTAGGATTTGAGGGAACACATTTGAGATAGGAGCCATTTTGTAGTACACAAATTACTTGTTTTCTTCCCTCGCAATGTAGCAACAGAAGCTAGTGCTTCAACTCTTTAAGTGGCTTGGAAACATAAAAGAGGCTTATCTGCCCCTCTCATTTCTTCAGCCACATAATCAGATGACCTGAGGAGAGCTAAAGAGACAAAGACAGTCAACACTTACTCCTCTATCTATCTATCTTTAAATTTAGTTTCTCTGTTGATTTCATGGTAAACCTGGATCATTTTATCATGTTAGAGAGTCTGAAAACTCTGAATTTTGTATTTGACAAATTGTTGTAAAGAAATACAACTGGAAGTAACAGAATTCCCACCTGATATTTTAAAATAATAAGAGGCACCACCTGAGTTCACCCAACTTGGAGTGCAGACTTATTAAATGAAAGACAGGAGTCTGACCACACTGTAACTTAGTGAGTATAATTGTGGTATTATGGAACTTATTTCTGCTGGGCTCTTTTTTTCACAGTTACACACTGCATTATTCCTATTAAAAAAGAATGTGTTTAGTGCTTTATGGATTTATTTTAATCAAGAAAAACATAGTGTAAACAAATACAACTAGAAGAATTTGGAATCAAAGAGAATAAACTGATTTTTCAATGAAATTTTGGAAAAAGATCCAAGCATCCCTTCCGCCACACCTTCTCTTTAGTTTGACATTGTAGGTAAATAAATGGCTTAAAGATATTTTTGCCATATGATCCTTGGCAATGCCGAGTTTTTTCTGTACATACATAGCACTATTTATAATCAGAAATTCTAGTAAGACATGAAGCTGATCTCGAAGGCTTTTCTATAATCCCTCCCCTGGAAGTGGTCTTTATTGGAAGGCTAGTTTGTGATGGGCTCACCCAGTAGCACAATGTTGCAGTGGGATACAGCATTCAGCTTAAGCCAACTTATCAACTACATTCAAAGCACATCCATTGAGCTATGTGGGGAGACTTTTTGCAGATCTATTAAAAATACTCTTATCTGTATTTAGCATATGCTGTGTATGTCAGTGCTGGCAGCTTTATACGGATTTACACTCAAAACACCTCAAGCTATTCTTGAGCTGAAACTACTGATAACATTCTGAAACTTCTGCAGACAAGCAGGTTTTACAAATAGATACATTCATTCATATTCGTTATATCATTTTCTTTACCTATTGTCATTTGCTCAGTGACTGTTTTTAAAGACCGTTTTCTGCCCATTTTCTGCAGTGTTTTTTTTCTTTCTTTTTTTAAGGAAATTATTTTGCTTTCCACCTGCACATGAATATAAACTGATTAAAATATTTATTTGAAGGAGTTCGTTGATTGCTCGACAGCAGAGAATAAAAAGTCACACTGAAAGGTTTGCCCTCATCACACATACATTAAATTACATCTCAAAATGTTGCCACAACATGGAAGTAAATTTTTTGTAAGGTCACAATTTTACTGTTGAAGAGAGGAAATTATAATTTATGACATATTTTTCTTTTATTAATTTATTTCCTTTTAATTTCCTTTTGTTTTGTAAAACATTGAAAAGAAATATGGTTTCCAGGTTATAGAATGAACAGTCAAACAAGACAGTCAGTATAAAAGAATTGTTGTTGCTAGTTAACAAGAACTTGTGGAATCCAGCAGCAAATAATGTGGAAATAATCCACGCGTGAGGCTTTCAGTGCGTTTCAGTGGGAAGTCCTTCAGAGGAAATGCTGGGGCTGCAGAAAGCCTCACAGTCTCTTTCTTTTGGTTTTCTTTCTTTACAACAGACAAGCCCTATTTGTACTGCACAGTAATTACTATTAGACTGAGACAAGCTCATATTTACTTTAACTAAAATGTAATTAAAGCAAAATTTGTTAAAACAAAAAAAAAATACACACATTGATTTATAAAATACACATTGATTTTTGCCTTACTGGTGTTGGATGAAGTATTTTACAGAAGATGTCATTTTAATGTTGCTGCTGCTGCTGCAAAAAGAAAAAAAATCAAAAGAGATGTTTGGAGTATTTATTTATTCACAATATTTGTATTAACTTTTATTCCATGAATTTGTCATGCTTGAAATATTTATCTATCTATATTTTTTTCAATTGAAAGAAAACCTTTATTTAACTCTGCTCTCTGGGCTGTAGAGGTTTGGCCTTTGAAGCGAATGAGAAAGAGCACTGTTATTCATGCTACATTCAATGCTGAGAACGGAGACTCCAAAAACAGCAGTATCCTCTCATACCTGTTGAGAACACTTTCATCCTTAATGGGCTCATTAGCCACATTGTTAATTGAGTGCCATTCAGGCCAACATCAAAGCTAATAATAATTGTTTACTTACTTCCTTACTTCGCCAAAATAGACCCAACTGTGGAATAATGCTGCTCTCTTAGAGGGTATATGTTCATAAAAGGGACCTGTGTTTCTGAATGAAGTGAAATACAAACAGAAAACACTCTCATCACTAAAAGTCTCACTTCACACACTCACATTCCTGCTGCAATTTGGCTGAAGGAAGACTTCTCTCCCAATAAGTCAATGAAAAAAATAAAGCAGTACATAAAAAGAAATCACAGCATTTTATGTTTGAAACGTGTACACTTTCAAAATGCATGTTCTCAAATTAAAATCTAAATTTATCTCATAAAGATATAAATTAAATCCAAAATGCGTTACGTTCATTTTCTTAATAAATGACACATACATGTTAAATTGAATAACACGTACTACTATTAAAGCTAATAATTCTAATAATCATAGTAACAATGATAATATAATAATTATAACAATACTAATATAAATAAAAATCTATATTTATATATAAAAACATATATTTTATTTTCTGAGTTCTTGTCCTGTGAGATTTCTCCTCCCACACGCTGCTGCCATATTAGTGGATAATGGGATCCGAAAATGGAAGCTAACTCATTGGAATTAAATTTATCAGCATGTGCTCAGAGGTAATAAGCTGTCAGTTATAAAATGAAGATTTGTATTTAGATATATGATAGGAAGAAAAATGAATAGGCAAAATAAATGAAGCTGCTTTACAACTAAATTACTTATTTGGAGCCAACAGACCACAAAGAGAATCATGATGATGACAATGATTATTGCAGATAATATTTTCCCTATGGAGGTGAAGATAGCAAATATGAAATAATTATGTAACGCAGGCCCACAAAGAGTTAACAGGAGGGAATATTTGCAGAACTGTTTCGATAGAAGGGACCTAACCTCTAGGCATTATCAAACATTATAATGTGGGGAATCTAATTAGGACTGAGGGGGGATGTTACTCCGAGATGCACTGATCAAAACCACACTTTGTTAACTGCTCAGACTGACACATGAAGATTTGATGTTTATTTACAGAAATATTATAAAACACAAACATCTCCACTGATTTGAACTATCATAAAATCCAAGTCCTCATAGTGCTAAGTTTGCAAACAATGTAAATAAAAACTATGTATTAAACTTATAAGTTTTGTTTCCAATCACCTGCCTAAATCGCGCTCACTTTGGAGTGGAGTTGAGTGGAGTAGCTGAATATCTATTTCAAACTGAGAATTTCATCATAGCAGGATTTCTGTTTTTAAAAAGGCTGAGCTGATGAAAGCTGGTCTAAGTTACACCCAAGCTTGGGGCTAGGGCAGCTGAATTTCAATTGATTAGGTACTCACGCATGATGAAAGTTTTTTAAAATGACACCCTCGTCAAAACATTTCAAAGGAAACAATCCCTGCTGTATGCCAGGATACTCCAAATGTGCCAGAAACGACATGAGATAATTAGATAAGAGAAAAGTGAATACAACTGGGTAAAACAAGAAGCAAATTCAAACACATACAATTTAACAATATATGACAGTAACTGTCTTATTAGTGCTTATTTTCTTCTGGTTCCCCACTAACTCATTTGTACTGTGTGTAATATGTCATTTTGTTATTTATAACCGACTTGATGGGTGTGAATTGTTATTATTTACCTCTACCTTTGTATTGATGAAACAATTTCTGCAGGAACAAAGACTTTTGGAGCATTCTGGATGAGACTTATATGCGTGTTGATGAAATGAAAACAGGCAAGATGGCCAAGATTTTAAAATGTTACCTATAAAATCAAATGTACTTGAAGCTATAGAAATAAAAGTGTTCACTATTTTGACAACTGCAAACTCTTTTTTCGTGTGTTTCACCGGTGCACAACTGATATAATCGGAAAGCTGCTGTAGGTTTTAATATATATCACCTATTGAGCGAGAAAGAGATGGTAGATATGTTCTTTCATCTGAGCAGGTTGGTGAAAACAAGCAAAGAAAGGTGTATTAAAAATGCTGCGTCTATAGGGCTCATGTCTGATGCCTGTCAAATCATTAAAAAGGAGAGGTACTGTTATCAAATGCTTGGGATCAGCAATAGTGGTGGCACATCACTGAGATGAGGTATGTCTTCCATGGGGGCAACTTGAGGGCCTTTTGTGAATTTATAGAGTAAGATAAAATCTGCTTCATATTTCTCCACGAAATCGGCTGATGAAAGCAGCCTGAGAGAGAATTACATAGCAAGAGTTTTGTCACCAGACCCATAGGCTTTATAGGCTGGGAATTGAAAAAGGTAATGAGAAAAGCCATGCTGCTGGTTGGCTGTGTTTAATAAGTCATCATGCCTCTATCTATTGTTAGTCGCACAGACCCCACCAAGATTGTGTTTTTACCACACTTAATACTCTGCAGCCAGCAGGCATTTCAATGGATATAATATATCCAGCACAGTGGCGCATGCTAGCAGCTTATAGCACAGACACCATTACACAGTCGTGTGATAACAGTGAACAAAGAACAAAGTCGAAAAAATGAGACTGTTCTCCAGTTGCCTCTCTTCTTGAAGTATATGTGATTGCAATTAAGATAGATGGCTTTGCCCAAAAAAAGGAAAAGAGAAAAAAAAGCCAATTCTGGGACATGGTAATTATGTGCAGAACTTACAAGTAAAATTGTCCCTCCCTGCACGTTGCACACTACACGTATGTGTCCGTGCATGCGTGCAAACACACAGCATTCAGGCAGCAGTCGTCAGCCAGATAAAGAGTGACGTAAACGTTTTCGGTCCTTGGGATACTGAGGATGATACTTGGCAGATGTATTTTTCTCCTTTTTTAAATTGGTTCATCTCATAACTTATCAAACAAATTCCCACCATCCCAGTGATCTCTTTATTCTTCTCACAGATATCCTGTCTCTGAGTAAACTCGGCACATGGGTGCACAAAAAAAAAAAAAAAAAGAAAAAGAAAAAGCAGCCTGAAGGAAAATAAATTTAAATGTGAGTTGATGATGAATGGTTGAACTGATTTTCTGACAAAGCTTTGTAAGGACACTTGACACACATTTGATGAAAGGGAGAATAAAACAAAAAAAAAATTAAAAGGACTACTTTTTCCAGTTTGTGTAATTACTGTATTACACATACATAATGGGACATATTTTCCATTTTGACAGCACACTCCAGAGATATCTTTTGTCTTTATGTCATTGCCTCTGGGTATGCATGAAAACACCACCATTACTACACTCAAACCTGGCCAAACTGTTTGTTGTACATTTTTACACTTCCATCTCCTTACATGAGTAGACCTGTTTTAAAAGACAGGCTTGTCACAGACTCTGATCAACAAGAGTCAGTCAGAGGGATTTCTGAACCGTGTGGAGTTTTTAACATGGAAATTGGCTTTGAACCCCATCTGCACAGGTCGGCACATCTTTGGGCAAAGCTCTGTTACTGCTGACAGGGAAAATGAACCATCAATTCCTTATAATGTGGCCTGATTATTATCCTACTTACCCCCCACAAATTCAAACTTAGTGAATTTCTGCACCCATTGAAATCTGTAAACTCAGAGACAGAGAAGGCTTTTTTTTCAAATAGAAGCAACACTAACATAGCAATTCCAGAGCAAAACCTATCAACAAAGCACTTTTAGAGCAATGCAAGGTGGTTTTACCAACACACACATCAAGCAATGTCAAATGTATGAGAAACCATCCAATCCATCTGATAATAATGTTCTGATTCTGAGATCAAACCTTGGCCATATAAATCTTTAAGAGAATGAGTGATTAACAAATAATATGTTAAAAACAAAGATGCCTCTCACTTTAAGTTGCTTTTGAGGTTCTCTTATTATGACAATAAATATCTGAGTATTCTGGCACCATGAAATGATTAAAAAAGATATCCTACCTGTGTAGAAATGTTGATTTCAGACCCAAAAACAAAAACAAAAAACTAAACAAAATAAAGATTTATACATTAGACTCCTAACAAGTGATATGGGACTCTGACTGTGACACATGATACAAACCAGAGCAAAGTTTGAATGTGTGAAGTGTGTTCAGCAACTTCGGGAAGGGATCTGTCAACGTCCAATCTGGGATGTCTTTATTTGACACGATTGGTTTTGTTAGGTTTCTTGAGTCAGTCCAGCCCGCTGGTGTCCCTTTCACCCCTAAAAGCAGCTGGGCCCTGACCCTTGCAGCACTGGCCCTCAAAGCTGAGCTCTTTTCAGCTCAGGCATACAGGGAACCTCCCTGTTCCCTCCCACCAGCAACATCCCATTCAGCAGCAGAGATAACTTTATTCATCTTGTGCATCATTGTATCCAGTTGAATGCAGAAACTATGCAGACACTCAAGTGAATTGAACTAGCGTGCGTGCATGTGTTAAGGACAGGAAAGAAGGGGAGGTGTTATGTCTTAATTTCTTCATTTTGACAGAATATGCATGCGTGGCTTCACTTTGAAAAACCACCTTCAGCCTTTTCATTTCAATATGAGTACTTGCAGTTTACCTGAAGTATCAAATTTGAGGAAGATGGTGTTATGATTACATGTTGGTGCTTAAAATATTGTAATCATGCCAGAGAAATTCAATACATTTTGACAATTACACCAATGTCTGCAGATGATTTCTGCGTGTTACTGGTGCTGATTTACATAAGGGTGCTAAACAGATATTTTTTTCTGCTCTCTGCTCTCCTATTTCTGATTTAGCAATGGGCAGCTGGCAGGGACAGTTGAGCTTATTTTCACCTGCCTAACACCAAAAACGGCACTAGGACCACCCTGCTCTTCTCTCATCATTCATATTCAAGCCAGGGCCTCTTGACAAGTCTGCTGATCTCACTCAATGTTTTGTGATTTGGACAATACGTTTTCACTGTGTGGGCAAAAATGCTGAGGCCATCACACTTCTTGAGGCGAGTCTTGTGAAACTCAACTGAGGCAGAAGCTCTGAATTATTCCTCCTCAGTGAAAGTTATGCTCGTCAGTGGATCCTTCTGATCCCAGATAAGTCTAATGCTGCAGTCAAACAAAGTATGGGGTCCTGGATTCTATACTAATATGAGCAAAACACTCTTTTATTTAAATCTCATACTGAAGCAGGAAAAGTAGTGTGATCGTGGATACAAGTTTTTTGTCATACAACTCACACTTCAATTTATACATTGTGTTGCACTCTTTTTAATATATATATTACATTTAATCTCTTTTTGAAGTTTATTTTTATGTTGTTTTATATAGAAAGTCAGCAGTACAATCAAGAAATAGAAGGCTCCCCATATGATTTACATGATAGTGTTCATTATATTGAATTTTGCTATGAAATGTTGCAAAAACAGAGCAGTAATGATGGAAAATTTGAAATGAACTTTTAAAATAAATCACTGTCAAAAATGTTTACATTGGACCTAGTGGATACAAAACATAGTCCTTTAACTGTTAAATCACATATGTGATTTAATGAAATTGAAAGTATACACACAAACATAGGAGACTTGTATCACAACTAATATAAATGTTAAAAAGTTCTGTCCCAAACTTCGACTTATCCTCACCACTTTTAAAATGCTATGTGGTTTTCTGGTTTATGAAGGGCAATGATACTCATAAATATGATTCTTCAAGAAGAGCGCACATATCTGTGATGTGGCCATTGGTAAAAATCCTTTTGGTGATTTCAATATCTAAAAGAGAGAGGTTTATACATTAGCGCTGTAGTTGCAAAACACTGTTGATATTCAAATGATTATTGTGCAAAATCTGGGATAAGCTTCTGTGTGAGAGCTCTTCTAAGTGCCTACAACTATTGCTAATTCCCCTCACCATTGTGGGACGAACAAAGGCCTTAATCCCATTTCACTTTTGCAGGAGGCTGGGGCTATTTTCCCTCTCATAAACCAACAACACTCCCCCTAGCCAGAGCTGAGAGGTTCTGAGAAAGGGGCCAGTGTGTGTATACTTCAAGGCTTTTTTGTCCAACTTGGCTAGTGCTCTGCATAAACTTTTAAGTGGTCCCAGTAGGCCTCAAACACCTTTTGGCAGAAAAAGTAAGCTACCACAAACTGTAAAAAGGAAACCAAACACTCTCTTAACCTGGACAATACAAAAAGAAAATATATAAAGTCTTTTAGAACTCAGATTGGGTCTGGACTGCAAAGAGTTAACATGTTTTTTTTCAATAGTAAAGGAACATCCATTCTTCTGAAAGCAGCTCTCTTTCTCTGCATTGTAAATCCTTTAATACATTATTTATAACATGGTGGTCCACTATCAAAGCAAGTGAAGTAGGACAGGATTCCGTTCTTATACTTTGTAGTTTAGCTTCAGCTTGCAGCGTAAAATAAAACCTCTTCTCTGACTTTGACATAATATTTTCCTTTGTTATTCAACCCACTTCATTTCAACCTTTCATATTTATGGTTTAATTAAAACACATAACAGTTTCAGGGATTTTGTCCATTCAATTATAATTACATCACACAGTCCTAACTGCAAATGGGAACACTGTCGAGAAATACAATTACTTTTACTTGTTAATGATAAAAACACAAAACAGATATGTGATTTAATTTTGCACCTAAAGATTCATCTCTGTTTATGAATGGATTTCCCTTTTAAAAACAGGACCTAACTTAAGGATGAATATGAAACATTTCACATAGAAATATTATTTCCTATATAATTAAATTTAGTAAATAACAGTATATATTCTGTATATACAGTATATATACAGAATATATTCAATAGGAGTTCTTAAGTGTATATGAAAATGGTAAAGCTCCCTGGAACAGACAGCAACGCCACAAGCCTAGTTGTTTAGTGAGTAAGTGATGGCTTTATTCAGCTGCTGTGTCATGCGGTGCATGTGAACCAGCATGCAGACCAGCATGTGGCCTGTGTTGGCTCATGTTAGGTGTGTTGTTAGAGGGTCTACTTGCACTTAAATAAGGAGGGGCAGAGCAAATACAAATCAGCCAGGACTTCTCTTCAACAGCCAGACAAACCGTCCTCTTTTAATCTTAATCAATTAGACACCCATGAAGTGCAAACAAATCACAAACCAGTCAGTGTACACAATACAGTGTAAAGAATCTGCAAATTACATGCAGTGTAGACAAGCTGCACCCCTACCTACAAAGCTGCTGGGTTGAGTCTTCTAAAAAGCTTCACATCACCTAGATCATATTTGTGCCATTGACTTACAGTGTAATAAAGAGGATCTCTTTGCTAAGATGCCCACTGGAATCCAGAACTGTTAGCTTAATATCCACTGGGATTCACTGAGGTGAGTGTAGCCTTTCACATACAATACTCAGTCCTGGAAAGTGATACGTGTTTGCTTGATGTTAATGGTTTGTAACATCCCAAGATAGCAAAAGTTATCTCTGGCAAACCTGGCCTAATGATATTTCCTTGCTCAAGTTGACAGAGAAAAGCCATGGTTAAAGTATTATTGAATTTGTACACATGCATACAGGGAGTCATGTATCAAATTCTACCAACTCTTATCTGCAAAGAAGACCACCTGAGGCATTTTAGGGGGATGGGGTTTGGGGTGAGGATTACTTGAATTACCTGCTTGCCAGTGACTGGCTGTAACGTGAACATTAACAAAGTGTTAAAATAATCGAAATAATTAAATATAAATATATCTGTCATGCCTGATTTTAAACCCCCATGGTCCAAATGTGGGATTATGAAAAAAAACCCCACAGAATTTAAATGATGACCACCACTGTGTTTTTGTTGCCTAACTATAATAATTTATTTGTACATGATCATTGTTTATCTATAAGCTAAACAAAGTAGCTTAAGTTGCCTAAACCTAACCAAACCTTAACCATACTGTATTTGTAATGAGCAGACATTTTAGGAATAATCTTTTGAAAAAAACGTTGGCAGTGAAAGCTCAAAACCGTTGTCACTGAACGTAAATCTGGGTTTTTGAGAAATTGTCCAACATCAGCGGTCTGTCTGGTGAGTGGGTTGTGTAAAAATGATCTCTGCAACCAACATGTTGTGAGTTTCCCCACAGAAAATGTCCTGGCAGTAGAATCTGGCAGTCGAATCATCTGATTCAGTTTACTTATATCCATTCAGTTGAATACAGTCTGTTGTTGTAAAATCAAACCTAATTCTGCAAACTCATTCATCTGGCTTTAAATGTAACGATCACAGGACCCACTAAGACTAAGAAACACTGTGTAAGATTGGTGGTTTGTGTTCTGCTTTGCAGTCAGCTACTTCTGATCCTCTTCTGGCTACAGAATTATAGTTTTATGAGTTTCAAAGTGCATTTCTGGCACCTGTCCTAAAAGTTGGAAATGAGAAAATATGGTCTTTCATGTCCGGTTTCTTAGAGAAGCTTCATTTTTATTCCCATTACAGCTTTTAAGAAATATGTATTAGTTGAACATAGAAACGTTTGCATTTGTACAAGATTAATTAATAAGATTACAAATTCTTTTCTAATAATTTTTCAATTTACATAACTTTAAACTGC
This sequence comes from Nannoperca obscura, assembly GCA_036024295.1. Taxonomy (NCBI): domain Eukaryota; kingdom Metazoa; phylum Chordata; class Actinopteri; order Centrarchiformes; family Percichthyidae; genus Nannoperca; species Nannoperca obscura. Next base: position 36,574 of record JAVQJL010081016.1, on the reverse strand, counting down.
ATCATTTTATAGCGGTAATGTATGCTCACAACAACTCATTTTTGTTTGATTCTATTGAATATGTGGTCATTGGTGTACTTCACTGATACAACATTTATACACAGCTGTTTCTTTTCTGGGTAGTGTGTTTAGACTACAGACAAATTCATTAAAATACCATAAATACCATGTGGGATGCAGGAATACAACGCTTTATAATGCTATACATAATACTTGAATACCAGAGTCTCTGATGCTTGTGAATGTCAATCATGTCATGTCACCTGACTTGACAATCAGACATAGTGATTTAAGTGTTGTTAAGGACATAACAATTGTAGATGGAAAGCCATTGCCTCACTTTATTTTTCAATCTATATTCACATAAAATTCTGCAACAGCTGAAATATAACTAGATTTTTAAATGTTGACTACCAGCCTGTATATTATGTTCTTCTCTAGTAGTAGTCAAGTAAAGCAGATCATGTGGAAATACTTCCCTGGGGCAATAAAAGAGTTTAATGATTCCTGTCTCCCTGCACTGTGGTTCTTGTCACTGCTAACTTCACTTTTATCAGCCGCTTATTTTCATCTTCCAATTAAAGAGTTGGGATGGGAAAACACATGCAGAGGTTATTACCCACCAATCTCAACCCCAACTGTGAAGACGCCCTTACCAACCAACAGGAGTCACTAATGCAAAGACATAATCCCTCACCAGCTTCCCACCTGTTAACATGGCCAAGTGTGTTTGTTGAAACTTGCACAACCAAGCTGGTAGAACTGTAGTCAGGGAATTAACCTGGTTATCTGTTGTATGTAATGTATATTTTTGTATATTAGTGTTATTGTTATTACCACTCCATTGAGACAGTTGTGACACAGTGTGACCAGTACTGATGGACTGCCTACATCAAGGACACCTCACTTAACTGTCACATTATGTTGAGGATGTATCCATTAATGAATTGTACACTGACATGTTGACGATGACTTTATGTTGAAATGTTCTTTTTTAAATCTGTTAATATAATATCAGAAAATGTCAAATTTATCAAAACTGAAGTGGTGAAAGGTGTTGAATGCTACATAACAACCTTGTGATTTAAGGTCACGTCCACTTTAACCATACTTGAGTTTATTTGATCATTTTCTATGAAGATTGAGAGAACATTTTTGTTACCTAACTACACATTTGTAAAAAAACTAATCAAAACAAAAACTACTTGATACTCTTGGGTTAGTTTCTTTGTTTTGTTGGTTGAGATTTAGTCTTGACTTTCTTAATTAAATAGTAACTTAATACCAGGATGAAAAACTGTTTGACTGCCCTCTCTCTGATGACATTCAACAGTGAAGCCTGACTGAAGCACTGACACACCATGGAGTGAATTTATCCATCAATGAGAAGTCAAACCACTGAGGTCAAAAAAATAAGATTTTCTGCTGGTGTTAATTTGCTCTTTAACATCAAATGAGACTGCAACCATGCAAGCCACTTTCTAAGGCTGAACTTGGGCACAGTTTTGCTTTAAACCAAATGCTAATGTGAGCATGCTTACATACTCACAATGACAATATTAACATGCTGATTTTAGCAGGTGTAATGTTTACCACATCTTGATTGCAAAAAGCTGAATGGATGTAAGTTACCAGGTCTTTAATAGGCTCATTGTACACTTTTCTGTATCTATATAGAGACAGAAATGCAGGGTCAACTGCACAAGCAAAACTTTTCTAATCAAACAAGCTTCTGCAATACTTTTTGTTTTGTGTTGACTATATGTGTTGGACTGGGATAGAGTAAAGAACACATTTTTTTTATGGTTACCTGCAGTTTAATAAACCCTTTTTAAGATGCCAGCCAATGAGTATTCAAACAATGAAACATAGACATACAATGGTTATATCTATGTGGAAGTTTAGTGCTAATCAGCTTGATCTATGAGTCTATTGTTCAGTTGTTCATATAATTGAATGATTTACATATATGATGATGATTTTTTTCTAAGGCAACAGTTGTGTTCTGTTTATGTTGACATTTAAATCTTTACTGTGATTTGATATCAATTATGGATGTTTGGAATTTAATATTAATAAAACAAAGTTATGAGTGGATGAGTTTTGCCCTATTTTGACTTCTGTGAAGTTTTAAACAAACAACACAGGTTTGTTCCATCATACATTATCATAGCCTATTGAAAACTTTGTGCTACACTCTTAAACAGCCCACGCAGCATGGGGTGACATTGTCACTTGTGATAGGTGGAAATTACTCCAGCTCTAGTTATAAACCCATTAAAATGCTTTTAACTTGTGAAAGCAACAAAACACTCACCCATGTGAGGGTAAATATTGGCAGAGGTTGAATTAATGAAATGTAACTTGAACTGGACGCCACACCTCAAAAACAGAGCATTTGGCAACCATAGGCAACCAACATCATATGTGTGTCTGTTACATAGTTCTGTATTTGCACTCTATATTTTGTAATCATTGACAATTAGTACTATCTAGAGTTTTTCATTCTATTGCAGATTTATAGGTTCTGAAAAAATCTGAAAAGTAATCCATGCTTAGCTCTATGTTGTAGAAAATAAACACTTTTGGCGGGTAAGGGAGGTGTTTTATTACTCCTCAGCACCTCATATAGATAATACTGTAACTATTGTAAACTGTTGAAACATGCATTACTTAATTGTGTACATAGTAACACTGACATATAATGTCTATTACGCAGCCTCTTTGAGTTCATTGTTTGGATTTTACATCCTGCATTTGGTTCATAGTTGAGTCTCACAGCTCTCATCAACTCCTTTGCAACTAACTCTGATAAAACCCACCTCAAGTTAGTGACTCTTTGGTGGGGCAAGTCAATCATCTTCCAAGACCTGGATATTTTTCTCAACAGTTGGTGGTGACCAAAACGGAGCAAAGAGGAGATCGAATATTGGGTTCACATTTATTGGGTGGCCATAAACATGACTCTGGTGGGATGACAATGTTGCCCCATGTCTACAATATGTCCTACATATAGGCAAATGTTTGCTAACACATAAGTTAGCACGTAACAACTTACAAGGTTGATTATATGTTGGAATTGTGTGTCTGTCCACTTGTTTGAAAATTCTTCTTCCCCTTGGTGGCTATAATTTTGTTTTTGCAACTTTAAATAAACATCTGTACTAGAGAATGAGTTGCATTTGTTTCCACTAAAAACAATTGGCCGATACAGGTAAGCAGCACATTACCAGCTGGTCAGTAACACTTGTAAGTCCTCCATTGTTCTGTTTAATATTTCTATCAACTATAGCATCTTCTGAACTAGAACGAAGCTTAATCCTCAACAACATGTTTGTGCATGTCATTAGAAGAAAACCTGTAAATGTAAAAGACATTTGAGATCACAGTAACATGGCTGTGATGAAGCAGAAGCCTGTACTCATTGTCTGTAGACAGCAGAGTTTCTGTTTTGAAAGACAGATGACTAGAACCTGAAAAGGGCTTTAGTTCAACATGAAAGAGGACTAAAACCTGGCAGAGAAATCACAAACAGGAAGTTGGCCATATTGTCCTTGATGTGTCTGTTTGTAGTGTTGGGGGACTTCTGTTGGACCACCAAAAATGCAGTTTGCCAGCAGTATTTATTAACGATTAGCCAAACTTTCCAAAAATATGTATACTTTCCATTATCTTCAGGGTGCATATACTGCACATCTAACAGATATTATGCAAGTACATACAATATACAACAGCTGTATCTACAAACTGTACTACCACAAAGTGACCATGTTAAACTCACCATCCTGAAATATAAACTGAACTATTCATACAAACACAAACAAATCTAGATACAAACCTATGTGCAGAAATTAGCTGCCATATCCTGTCAAGATCTCTGCAAAATATTACAGAATATTCCAGTTTCTACCGCAGGGGTACTAATCATTTGCATTATGTTGTGTTTAGGGATTAGGGCATACGCAAAAAAAAAATCTTTGTCTTTAAGGTATTGTAAAAAAAAAACCCAACATACTTTACAATATAAAAGAACCACTTAGCCCCAATAGCTTATTGGTCTTATTAAGGTCTTAACTGGTGTGATAAGTTGTAACATCCAGGTGGTCATTAAATAAAATCTCTTATCAGGTGTTCCCTTGTAGAGGAATTAAGCCGTAGTTTGGTAAAGAACATTTTCACCTCAGAGTTTAATTAATATTAAAGGAGTGGCAAAACAATAGCCCCACTGCATTTGAAATCTTAACCCCAGGTGCCCTCATTTGGAGTGCCTAGCATATCTCCATGCTGCACCAGTCTAATCTATGGCATGTCAGCGTGACCAGGTGAAAAGTGGCGTTAATTCTATATTGGAGCTGGGCATGTGTTGAGAGCAGCAGAGACAGGTAGAGCATGCCATGGGAGTCAGCGTGTGACCTGACAGGGATTGGCAGGCAGGGTGTTAATTGGATAGGTGCGCCAGCCCATTTGTGTTGGCCATCCCATCGCAGAAGACATTGTACCTAGTTCTTGACTCCCAAGACAAGCTGCTGTGCTCTTCTTAGACATGCTCTGAATATAGCCAATGAAATTATTTGTTTCCCCAACAGCCACGTGACCTTCCCCAGACACAAAGACAGGGGGATGGGGAAGACAATGCATCACAAGGTAGAGCCCCTCTTGGCTAAAATGAAGGTAATTTGGACTGGTAACAATTCAGCGAGTGTGTGCAATTAATTCTATACTGGTATCAACAAGAAAACATTGTATATGGAGTGAGTTGTAGCAGCTGGACACAAGTTAGTTTACAAGTTAGGACATTAAGTCAAAGATCTTTGCGAGGTACTAATTGTTATTTGTTAATTTGCATTTGTGTGGTGTTTTAAGCTAGATATTACACCGTTAAGGTTGTGAAGGCATTGTGACGTTCTTTTTGAATATAAACTGCCGTTTCACAAACTAAAATCAATCATATTAGCTATGAAATCAGAACATTTTAATTTATTTCTAATCATATTAGGTACTTCAACCGGTGAAGGTATGATATCCAAGAGAGTCCCAGACAACTTTAAATACCTGGTCTGACGAAATTCACATTGGCATATGTTGCTTGAGACAATCAAATGTCAAAATAATCTTTTAACTTTGAAGTCTTTATTTTTCTCTCTAACTGAGAAAACTGATGAAAACACGAGATGAAAAATGTTTGATCCTCAATTTTTCTTTGCACACTGGCTACAAACACTTCCTCCCTCTGCTGTCTGATGAGCAAACATGCTTGAAATTATAAAAGCTTCTGAGTTATCACTGTCAATAGTCACGGATTGCATTTGTTAACCATGATTAATATTGACAGATTTTTTTTCTACTTTACTATGAAAATATGTGTGTTGAAATTAATAAAATAAAAGTTGAATTCAGGAGCTTAAATTTGTACATATTAGCATGGTTTTGTAAAGCTAGCATGTCTTCTTATGAGTACACAAAATATTACTTAAAGTAACAACTATCAAGTCTTATCCAACTGTTGGATAAGACTTGAGTGCAGTTTCATTTGGATGATGAAGGAGTGGTTCAAATAGAGGTTCTGCCTTTTGATTGATTTTCAACTTCCTCAACTATCAGGTTTGACATCTCACACACATCAGGTTCTAATTCTACTGGATGATAGACGCAATGGATCCCATGTTCAACCTAGACCCATGTTTTAAAAAATGGCCTAAATTCCTGGAAAGTGTCTAACTGAAGGAGGATTTCTCAGTGTCTGTTCTCCACTTGCCAGTTTGACAGGGCTGTGTGCTGTGGGGTGGTGTGGTTATGTTCTCAGCGAGCAATCAGATGATGATATTTTCCACAGTACAGATATGTTTCTGAATGTACAGTACTAGATATTAAAGTAGTATGACTTAGAGAGGCATTAAGTACTTTGAAAGAAAGAAATTATTGCTCGCACAATGTTTAAGCAACTGCAAAATGAAAAACAGGTAAAGAATGTTGTTCATTTTTTATATTAGAAAACTAACTCTGCATTGCAGTTTTGCTTTGTGCGTACAAATGCACAATTGCACATTGCTATGCAACATCAACCTGTGATGCTTGCTTTTATTTGAATATGAATGCTCTTCTAATACAGCAAAGGGTACACACAACCTTCAATTTAACCTTAGCCATTGTGTTCGATGCAGACTAGCCTTTCTATTGTTAAAGATGCTGCATCTTATTTTTTTTAATAAGCAAAAGGATTAAATTAAACCCCATGCAATCCAAATGAAATGGGGATTTTTGGACGCATCCATACAAAATGTGTCTGGAAAAGATAATTCCACTTAATGGAGGCATTTAAAGAAGTTGGCTGATGCCTCCAACTTGGATTATATCATGTGGGTTTTTTCTTTCTGCTGTCACAATTTATCTTAAAGAAATGGGAAAACTCAACATTAACATGAATGTTTACTACAGCTTCTATATTAATGATTTGGTCATTCTACCCTGTGTAAGGAATATAATGAAGGATATTATTATTTTCTTATTATCATTATCACTATTATTATATACTTTATCATTTAATCTTATTTGGCTTTTTTTCCTTTCTATTTCCCGTCACTATATAGATTTTCCTTAGCCTGAGTCAGGGGCTGGTGTGAGCTGTCAGATTTGCGGGTTGATATCTCAATTAAGCAAAATAGGAAAATCTATTGTTTATGGGGGTGTGAGAGGGTATTTCCAAGCCGCAGGCTTTAAAATGGGAACAAGAATGTGTTCGGTCAGCCTGAACAGCGCAGGAGATTTTGGGGAGGACTCCTCCTTTGTGACACATGCAGCATAGACATAATGAATTATATTATAATTACAAAGCACAGTCTGTAGAAGTGGACAATATAGATATTTGGCCAGGGGGTGGAGTGTGCTGCTCCATAGAGACTGGGCCACTCCAGACTGCATTTCTATTCAGATCACTTTAACTTAGACAAATCTCAATATGAATGAATGGGGCTTTGTTCGGAAAATAAAAACATTTGAACAAGGACACATCATCTTCTTGTATGCTGTGGACACATAAGCAATTTTACACATCTGAAAAAGACATTGAGCTGCCAAGGTTTTTTTTACTTTTTTTTTTTACTTTGTCAAAAAGTACTCAGTACATATCCATTTATAAATCCAAAATAACAAAAAAAAAACAACACAAACATGTATAATACTCATTCAATAAATAAATGCTTGTAGGCAGGAATATGTTACACCAGAGAACATGGGTTTGCCTGGAGGAGCTTGCTGTGTGTGGTGATGGTGGAGGTACTGTATATTATGGAGAGATTGGGCAAAGCAGAGCGAGCAGAGAAGCAGAGGGGAGTGAAGCTGGCAGTGACTGAGAAGATGAGGATTTGACGGCAAGGTGACAAAGAGTTCAAACAAAATGAGGCTTGTAGATTAGCAGCACTCCCCTAAGTGACAGGTGTCATCTCTTGGGGCAGTCTGTCACTCTGCCTGCTGCCACTCTTTATATAATATAAGGAGAGAGAGAGAGAGACGGAGAGATAGGAGGAGAGGCAGCACCACTTGCACCTCGCAAGGCACGGCCTAGCCTGCTCTACCTGCCAGTTAAAGCCTAAGTGGCAGAGAAAGAGCAGGATAAACAAAAGTCGAGCAAATGTTTATTTACCTCCCCTGTGATTTTTACTTTAATGATTTCATCATAACCAGAACCTTCTCAATAAGTCAATCTAAAACCACTTAGTCAGGGACATTATCTTATAATAGAGAAACACTAATGTCCATGATTACTGTCTTTGACATTGCAGTTCGAAGGAATGCTATTCAGGCAATTTAAACTGCTCTCCATCTTTAATCTGCGTCATATTAATCACTTAATCATTAGTCACTTTCCTATTCCTAGATTTTTATTGAGGCCATTGTGAGGAATGTTGGAAATCAGTATGTAGGACTGATTTGTTGCAATATTAGATTTTTATATAATTATGCATTATCTGATGAAATTAAATTTGTGTTTTCATATATATTTACTGATTCAACAAAAATACCCCAGATATGACTGTTTTGTTATTTTATCCATAAACAGCTTTTAAATTAAATTTACAGAATATAGGATTTTATTAACACACAAATTCTATAAATACAGGTGTCTAAATACTACTACCCAAACAGAATATATATATAAAGAGAAAAGAAAGAGAAAGAGAGAGAGAGTAAACATTTATTACCACCCAGGAGAGGCAACACGGGGAGAGCGAGCAAAACAGAGAGCGACAGAAAGACAGAGAGAGAGTATTGTTCTTTTGTAAAGTGTCTGAGTTTTACCCAGACCCTTAACAAGTCTGTGATACAGGAAGGTATTAACTAAAGCTCGGAGGGAGCCAGCTCACATCATCCTGGTGACATGCAGGCTGAGACCTGCTGCTCTCTACCCAGGACTCCAGCCATCTGCTCCACAGATTGCACTGAAACACACACAGCAAGCGCTGCTGCCACCCCTCTGGGTGAGAGAGTCACCAGAGGGTCAGCTACTTCTTCAGGACTTTCTCCCTTATACGTTTTGACTGCTCTTACGTGCTTATGTTGATTAGGGTCACCAAGCAGCCCAACTAATAATCTCATAATCTACAGTGAGTGACAAACTGAGAATCTGCAGTACGTCTAGCAGGCGGCGAGAGAGACTGCACAAAGAGAGGGAAACGAGAAAAGAAGAAAAAAAAGCAGAAGTATTCTGATGTTTGTTTTTGACAGATGAGGCATGCCCCCTATTGACTTTGTCAGGGAAGCTAGAAACAGGGGTAGAGAGTAAAACCAGAGAGCATCGGTGATTGCAAATTGTGAAGAACAATAACCCGAGTACCAGCGTTCTCAGTTGCAACCACAATAGTGGGAAACGGGTCCCTGAGATTATATGGACAAAGGAAAGGCTCGGACTGAAAATTCAGATGGCCAATATACATTAAGGGTTTTAAAATATTCATTGCACAGGTTGGAAGGGATGGAAGGTTATGTGAGTATTTGGCACCCTCCTGAATGGAAAATTCTCTCTGAATAACAATCAGGTTGTATAGAATCAGACGTATAATGAAAACGAAGATGAGTGGTAGCTGGTTATAGCTACATTGGGCTATTTTCTGTAGCCTAGAAAATAATCAACTATAAATATCAGCCCCAATAATTCTAAGTTAGACACAAAATTAAGCATAAAAATACTGCTAACCCCATATTTTAATTTTTGTTGTAATGTGGTTAATTCTCTTTAATTCAGAAATGTTTTGATTAAATGAATTTCCTGATAAAACAATTCCGCACACTTGCAGCAAGACGGCATCTGTGCCCTGTGCATTGAAAAACAAGTCATATGCCTCACAGTGCGTCTCTGGTCGGTGAACCAGTGTCCGTTGGGGAAATCGACCACCCTGGGCACAGTTGTGTTGGAGTGAGTAATGAGGCAGGCTTTCCACGATGGCTGATAGAGGCTCCCATTAACAGCCATGCTTCAGGGTATTCTCTGTCTGTGTGTTGTGGGGTGGAAATGAGATCTGATAGAACCATGTATAATTTGTTGTCACATCAAAGTGACACTTATTAGCTTTATTTCCCTATCACGGTTACATCTACAGTACCTCTGGGTAAATATTTCAGTAGAGGAGATTGCTGCTAGCATGCTTTTTTTCATGCGCCTCTAAGTATAGCAGTACTCAGTATAACTTTCAGTGATTGTAGTTCTGTAACATCTGGTTATAGAAACGTGCCATCTATTGACGTGCTTTCAGAATGGATACAATAAGTGTACTTTACCCTACAAATAGATTTCCTGAAAGCTTATATCCACCGCTCCTGTTGGCTCTTAAGGCATAGTTTTCTGTCACTTTCCTTATTCCTCCAGGTGTCATTTCTTTTCATCACCAAGACTGATAATCTTATTAGTAATATTATCCTACAGTATGTAAAAGTTGTTGGCGCTTCACTGGTTTTTGATATATTTTATTCATCAGTCGTCATTCTCACATAGACACACGCGATTTGCTCGTGCACACAGCCACACACGCAAGCACACACACACACACACACACACACACACACACACACACACACACACACACTTTTCCATTAATCTCACAGCTATCCTGAAGTGGATTATTTTGAATTTATCCAACAGCCCTCTTCATATCTTTGTGACTTTGAATTGGGATATTGCTGGATGGACCACTATCAGAGCCGAATTATTTTCCCAACTCCAACAGAGAACTGAGCATTGAAGGGCTATACTTTACCATTGCATCTATAGATGTGCAGCATTATAACTTATGAGTGGCACCTCATTTCACACAGCCTAATGGCTTGACACAGAGAGCACACTGGGGATCCAGGCAGGGGAGCTTCCCTTCATTTTTTTGGTCTAAGTTTTATGAGATACAAGGATTAGGGTTGATTGAAAGTCATAGTGAGCTGCTGCACAGCACTGCAGTATATATTAGGTTTTACATTAAACGTTCCTCACTGATGACTTAATTCTATTAAGGATACACAGGGAGTGTATGCTATATCACTTTGATTTATGGTTTTACAAATTCTGCAGGCTCAATTTGCTGTGCTGAATAAAAAACTGACAAGTCAAAGATAAGTTCAGATGTGGGTCTTTATACTTCCCCCCAAAAATCACCCCAGACTGCAGCAGCCGTGTGATATTTAACTGATTTAGATAGAGAGAAGCAGACTCTGAGGCACAGTCTACTCTTCAGTGAACTTATCTTACCCGCCTGGATGTGACAGACAGTGTAGCCCTCCAGCATAGTTGTCATACACCGGCGACCAGTCAGAGCTCGTCAGGTTGCATGATTGTATAATTGTGTTGTGACACCTTGAACCCGCCGGTGGTATATAACCATGTTAATTTCCTGATAGCACACCGTGGGCCGTTAGAATCAGAGTTATGATGGGTGTAATTTGTAGCTCCAACAGCAGAGTGAAAAGAGCGGGTCATCGCCAGGATAAATACAAATTAAAATTGATGCAGGTCTCATTTCTGCTTGACCAGTTTGTATTGGGAGGCTGCAGAGAGCTAGGAATGATGCACTTGCCATTTGTGGCATTTGGTCTTTCATTTCAATTCAGGGCCTGAAGGCAAAAACTCCAAATAAAACGTACCTGCCCCAAGATGTGCAGCAGTATCACAGGCTTGATAATAAAGCTCAGAGGGCTGCGAATACGGCTGCTTTTAAACGTTCACAAACTCGAGTTATTCCTCTACGAAGGCATTTCTCATATAAAGTTTGTAACCTCAAATTTAATGTCAAATCTGTGCCCAAAAAATAACATTAAGAGGAAAACTGAAAATAAAAGAACAAAAATACAGAGGTATAATTTTTATGTTTCCAAAATCAGTAGAAAGATTGGACATTGGACACTTTACATGAAAAGCAAGTGATTTGTGAAACAATACACGAGTGACAGCTTCATTTTGATTTCTGTATTGGCGGTTTGTTGCTGTCTCAGGTTGCATGTGTGCCCGAGTGTGTACCGGTGTGTGTGTGTGTGTGTGTGTGTGTCGTACGTCCAACAGAGCCAAAGAGCCATCCTCCTGAACTCCTGTCACAGCTTCTCTGACTGGGAGTTCAAGAGCTCTTCATTACAGCCTCTGCGCATCTGAGGGAAAGAGAAACAATGCTTAGAGCCCAATGCACATAACCTTTCCATTCAATCAGCAGTTCAAACTGTCTCCCACTACTGCAAATCATTCTGTTTCTAGCTATTCAAGTGCACCACTGAGTCAAACAGTCATCCATCAAAAATGGATAAAAATATCTTTCGCTGTACTGACTGACTGACAGAAACCTAAATGATAATTTTGGGAATAATAAGGACACTTTTATGTGATCATAAAGTGATATAGAAACTCTGATTGAAAATGGTAATGACAACATTTTAACCAGCAGCTATGCATTACCCATCAATTCTGTGAAATATGTATATTTATGAAAATAAAGCTAGCCTGACAGTACAATGACGATGTCAAACAAAGGCTCGTCAGTAATGTTTTATACAAATCCACTGATATAATAATTATACTATCCCCAGTCTTTAGTGGAGGTTGATTGTTCTTGCTGTGAGCTAACACACTTAATTGTAGTATGCAAATGAGAGCAATTACAAAGCTTTTAGGGGAAGAGATGACAGCTGAGGTTGGTTTTATTGGAGGCCTCACCCAGTTGCTATGGAAACCACATAGAATAATGCAACTGTCAAACGGATATAATCTAATGTTATGTCCAAAAATTGCCTCCACTCTACTTTTTGTTGAATGAACTGATCCATATGAAAAGGAGATCCTTTGATTACTGAACAAATTGTCAATTTGTGTTGTGCAGAGGAGAATAGGGTTGGTTCGAGAGTAAGAAATGTTGGAATGGATTCAATTTCCAAACCGCTTCATAAGAATGTGAAATATAACCTACGCACACACAGTCCAAAATGCTTTGAGCTTTTTGTAGTGTCAACAATTAATCCCATGTATCAAAAAGTAATTCACGACAATTATTTGAATTGAAATCTTTTTCTTTTTATAGTACTCATTCAGCACACGTCTGTTTATACTCTGAAGTGTATAGCCTGAACAAACAAGCCTCCATTTTATATTAGATTTATTGATGCATGATAGGTTATAGTATATTGATATGTGACAAATTTAAAGCTAGTTAGGTCTATCTACTGTAAATCAAAGAGACTTCTACATTGTCTACACTCAAACTGAACAACGGTTTGTTTAGCTGAGTGCTTACTGTCAGTGGCACCGCCCAGAGTCACCTTTTCAGACGGCTGATCACACGACAATCCTAATAATGCCGTTGACGATTGTTATTGCTCAGAAAGTGACACAGGACACTAGCTTTCCAATTAAAATCTTCATTGCCAATTTTCACAATTCATCATTTTGTAAAAAAAAATCAACACAGCATTATCCTGTTTGAAGTTACATGCTTTTTAAATTATAGACTTTTGAATTTTTTCATCAGTCCAAAATGAGACATTCACTGTTCCCAAATTACAGCAAATGACACAATCACTGCCGTTGGCATGCAAAACAAAAAGTTGCGGCCTGAATTTGGTCAAATTTTCTATAACAATCTATATTACAATTACTCTTGTGCAGGCTTTCATGAATTAAATATGAGTTGTGTCTGAGAATGAGATGTTATAGAGGTAAATGACAAGAGGCAGCCTGTAATTGAGGTGGTGGCAACATGGGCCTACTGAACTAATCCCTGACTCGGTCATGTGACGGGCTGCTCACCAATGGCGGCAGTTCTTTTTACCACAAAGCCAGGGCAGCTGGGAAAATTGATTTCTCATCTGAGCTGTATTTGATAGCTTTTGAAATCAAAAATTGAAATTAACTAACCTACGCCCCATCATTACAAAAGAGCAAATTAAACTGTGCAACAGCAGTTCCTCCGAGCTCTGAAAGCCTATGAAGGAGACAAATTCGAAGACGCAAGCCCTTCTTGGCCCGTGACTCTCTCACACTTTCCAGAATATTAAAAACAATAAATAAAATGTGCACTGTTGTCTTGTACTGATATATAAACCACTGAACTACTGCTATTTTTAAATAGCATGGAAATGTACAGTACACTTTACAGAACATTTGCTTGATGTGAGTGAAAGAAATTATTTTATTTAAATAGATTTTATGTAGTTTGCTTTGCGCCTGCCAATTTATTTAAATGTAATTTTCTGCAAATATAATAATCTGCAATTATTTAGAGTTATAATGCAGAAGAACTAAATATTTTATAAATATTTTATAAAGCATCATGTATAAATAATCAACAGATAAAGTAAATGTTTTGAGTGCAAAAACTTAACTTTATGGGTTCAGTAGATCAGGCATCTTCTCCAAATATACAGTTTGAATCTGGGTAAATAACTAGTTTGTAATTAAATATAGATTTTTAAATACATTTTTATACTTTACATTTAGTTGTAGTTGTACTTTAGAGATAGATATATAAGTACTACACCCACTATTTGTTAAGATACAATAACTATGACAAATTTACTATTTATTATTATAACAACACAAACCAGTTTAACAAGCATTTAGGAGTAAAATCTCTTTGTGAGAGTGAGTGAAAGAGGACAAGACGAGAAGCGAAACAAGGTAGCTGGTTGCGTTGACAAACGACATGCCGAAACAGATGTTCCTGCAGGTGGACATGAAGATCAATAGGCGGTGGAGAGCAGCTAGATAGTTACCTGAGCTGCTGGAACTTGTAGCAGATGTTAAACAGACTGATGCCCTGGAAGCCTGATCAATGGACAGGAGGCAGATGGAGGAGAACATGGAGGAGTGCTTGGAGGCGCTGTTAGCAGAGAGAAACATAAAATAATGGGAGTCACATTTGATATGCAGATGGGCGCCTGTCCACAACGTTAACCCATCAACACAAAAAAAAATAGGCTTCAACTTTGGGAAAACTTCAACTTCAGCCAAAACTCCGCTCCCTTCATCGACTTCTGTGTCATGCTAATTACTGGTAAATTTACCTTGTCAAAGTCAGGATTCCGCACAGCTGATTATTTGTCTTGTATCATATTCCAAACAGGTAGGTTAGGGCACCGTGATGACCATTATCAGGTGTGAGAAACAGGAGATTCAGCAATTTTTTAGGGCAAAAAACTTGCCTAATTAGCAGTGGTAAAAGGTAGTGTCAGGCTGTGTTCTAACACACCATCACCTTTACCTCCCATTAGTGAATTAAATACACACTGAAAATCCCAAAGCATCTCTTGGCCCTCACTACTGGGTATAAGTAGTGCATTATCAATCTTATTTTACAAGCACATATGATTCATAAAAACGGCTTATTTGCAATGTCGTGGCAGAAAATATTCTTGAGGTATTTTACAAATGCAATAACCAAGAAATATAAGTCAAAATACTCCTTTGACAGCTTGAGAATATCACATAAATTACATTTAGTGTATGACTATGACATTTTTTTTTCTCTGAACTTTAATAAGGCAAATTCAAAGCCAAGCTACAGGTTTGCAGTTAGTAGCCACATCTTTCTCAGTTCTTTCCCCAAATACTGTACACCTGCATGAGCACATACACAAACCCACAGAGACACACGCTTACTGTACACACACATAAGCTCGCGCACACGCGCACAGATCCTTTGACATCCAGCGTCCCAGTGGCCTTGCTGTCCGAGAAGCAACTTGAACTAGGTGATAACCTGATAGACTTTATCTTGTCTTCCCTGGGTCTCAGTGAAGCCTGAAGAAGACACTTCAACTGCACAGCATCCCCCCAGAGTCCTAACCTTCCCCTCATCTCTCCTCTGTGCCTGAGAGCTGTCAGCGGCCTGTTGCTTATTGATGTTTCTGCATGTTTTATGTCTTTCTGAGATATGACGGCCCTGACACAGTGCTGATTTCAATCAGCTTGCCACATACCGCAGAGAGTGACAGCTGGGGAAAGTAAGAAGGACAAAAAAAAGGAAAAAAAAGAATTGGTGGGGATGTCATTGGCTCAGATCAGCTCCGGCCTTGTCTCTGACCGGGGATTCTCCTCCCTTCTAATGAAAATGTTTCATTCACATCTCACATCTCATGCCTCCCTCGCTGATGAATTCAATAGAAGAAAAAAGAGAAACGAATAGTGAGGGAAAGAAATTCAGCTTTTGTCAGATTGGGGAGGCAAGAAGAGAGGATGACCCCTGAGCCAAAGGTTTTGACACTGCATCAATCCCTTTAGGGGTGAGGCCTGCTGGACCAGCTCTGGCTGAAGATTACTTCAGCACATCTGAGGGATGGCTGCTCTATCTATTTCACACATTCTATGCAGAGGAGAGCCTTGTATGCTTTGGATCCTGAGCTGCCCAGTAAATTAGGTCTGAGATCATTCCATGGAATGAGGGGAGCTATCCAGGGCAATTCAACTCCAAGCCATTGACAGAGAGCTTACCGAATCCCTGAAAAAAAAAAAAAGAGGGAGACACATCTTGTCCCTCTTTCTCTTTATGATACAAACTAGAATGTACCGTGGGTAATCCCAATAAGGCTCTTTACTTGCAAATTCAAGTATATGCACACATGTACCGATAAGACGCTCCCACGCAGCTTTCTCACATACGTGTTATTGACAAGCATATCACATCTATTCAGCTCTCTGCGCTTTTGTCCCAATCTGAAGTAAAATCTCTGACTTATGAGGTGGCGCGATGACAAATTTCATGTGGTGATAATTGTAAATTCTCATTAAGATTTCAGACTGCTGGGTGTGTTTGAATCCGTGTCAGAAAACCTCTGGGTCACACAGATTGTATTGTTTTATGTTGCTATGTTACCCTGAAAAATGTATATTTTAAAACAACATAATAAAATATATACTTATATATTTTCTTTCTTGAAATTATTTTACGTGTTCACAAACAGCACTTCCTGGTATACGTGTTTAATACTGAGCTTTCATTGTCTCAGTTTTCCACGGTGTTATCTCTGACTTTCACTTAATCTAAAGAAGAATAAAAATCTCCAAGATCTCATAGTCTTTTCAAAGCTTGTGTTTGTCTGAATCTGATAAAGCGCAATTTATTCACTTCTGTTTTCACAGAGAGATATCAAATTAATAGCTCTAGTCGGGGTACTTTACTTTGAGTGTGCAGTCATATTTCACTTTCAGTTTTTTATAGAACACAATTACTGCGGCCATAATGAGATTCAAAACAAAGACTAAATTAGCTGTCATTAAATTATTTCAATTTCCTTACACTAATAGAAGATTGTGACAGGTGTCATAGTTGCCGTTATGTTTGGCTTCGCAACATGTTATAATGGATAATTGATCCATCAAAAAACATCAAGCCAAGGCAATAACTGGCTTTAGACTAGCGTACTGAACATGCAGAAAATCGAATTTAACCCCATGTTGACTAAGACACTCCCTTGCTCTGTCGATCAAGCATGTCTCTCCTTGACAGCTCTGTTCGCATGTTGTTAAATAATCTAAAGGGAAAAAAGAAACATGAAAGAAAAAGCAGTCTCAGAGGAACTGTCACAGAGAAAGGAAAATGCCATGGGGGGCGAGGAATGCCTTCAGTCGCACAGCTTTTCACATTTTAATTTCAGTCTGCGGGACTGACTCATGGTAGCGCCTGAGTGAGTGGGTCCTGGGAGTCAGGGCTCACGCTGACCCCTGAGCATAGACGATCCCAGAGAGATGTCAGCTGAGAGCTCCTGAGGATCACCAGGCTGCCAAGCGCTTTGAAAGCTGCTGCCAATTCAGCCTAAGTTTCAGCTGAATGGTCGCCACAGAGAAGGGGAGCGACAGCAATAAAAACAGGTTGCAAAAGGAAGAGAATTTGCTTTCAAAATGTATTTGGCCTTTGGCCTTGCATCCAACCTTGTGGCCTCTGTCTTTGAAGCTGAGCATATTTTTTTGAGAGACACTGAAAGAGGGGAGGGTTTTAGGGGTGGACTAGGGGCCTGTCAGTATAAACATATTAATAATCTGACAGCTTCATCTGCTTTTGAGGGCTAGACTTGACAGCTTCACAATGGCCTGCGCTGTAGTCCTTCTCGTACATGTCTAGCTTTCCTGTCTGAACAACACAGAGAGTTTATTAAGACATCACACTCCTGTGAAGTATTGATTTTACACCAGTCTCTGTCACTTACTGTATTAGCCCAAGCAGGGGCTCCAAAATAAACTATGACAGCTGCATGTAACCTGCTGAATATGTTTGAGAGAACTGCTCAGTTCAGGTAAATTTGCTTTTTATTTTGTTGTACATCTTTAATCTAATATCGCCTGACCAACTTGGGCGATCAAACATAAATACGCGACACAAAAATGCTTTGATTTTTGTTTTGATTTTTTTTCCAAAAGAGAAAATTCCAATTTTTTGACAGTGACAAATAAAGGAGAAAATGCATTAAGAGAGCAGATCGTTGCAATTAAGTTTCTGCAGCTCAGGAAAAGGAGCGAACGCTATCTTGAACAAAAGAGGGGGATGTGCATCTGCCTGTGGAAATGCGCCCCGCCTCTCAGACAGCGGGTCTGCCCATGGAGAGACAGGGAGAGAGGGGTCAGAGGGAGCACAGGTAATTGAGGTGTCCCCTCCCCTCCCTTTTTTCCAGGGCTTCTCACCCCATCCTTTCACCCCCCACCCTATCCACACAGCGGGCACAATTACGCTCCCCATCACCCCACCAGCTGGCCCCCGTGATCCCACACTTCTTACTAAACGCGACTCCATCGGCCCTTTCCCTCTTAACCTCTCAGCACCCGCTCCGGGGGAATGGTAAGGCTGCACACAAAACTGGGGGGAATGAACTCAGACAGTTCTACTACTTTTAACACTTTGCAAAAAAAAAATATAGAGAGAGAGAAGTTGAGTTAAATGCAGGTTGTACATTGAGAATTAAACTGGGTTTATGGCAGGTGTACTGATGCATCTCTGAGTGGAAACCTACAGACAGAGCAGCTCTAAAAAATGATGTAACTGTTCAATTTAAACAGCAATTGGATGGTGTGGATTAGTTATAGTGAAATATCGTCTAGGTATATCATTATATTGTTACCTATTATACTTGGTAACAATACATTGCAGATGTTGTGATAATTCATTTAACACCTTTAATCAGCAGAAATCAATCTCATTGTGATACATTTGAAGAAAATGGATACATTCTACTTTGAATGAGGAATAGCCTGTCTAACATCTAGCATGCTAACATTTTAAATTAAACTGTAAAAGCTATCAGCATGTATGTTAATTGAGTGGCTCGAAATAGATTTCAACACCCGAGTGTCATTCTGATCATATTTCTCGCTCCGAGTGTCTCTTGATAGACAGTGTTTTCACTCCATCCCTTCACATTAATGAGTGGGAAGGCTCTCCTGTGCGTTATTACCTGAAATAATACCATATGGTAAAATGTAAACAACATCTGCATATTCATGTCATAACTTCATCTGTTTAATTAGTTCCAGCAAAGCAGTTTACCCTCTGAGGCCCTCCCTGTCAGAGTAGTGATGGTAGAGCCGTGCCCTGCTGTCGGTCCTGACAGTCCTCTATTGTTCAGTTGACGCTCCTGCCCTGTCTGTTTAATGCCAGGTGCATCTTTACAGGCCACGGATCAGGTGAAGTGAGTTAGGGAGCTTCTTTCACACTGATGCCAAACCTGACATATCCCTCTTTAGCAAGGAGACCTACCAATTATTTGAGGATATTCTGTTATATGTAAACACGGCTTGGTTAAAAGCCCAACTTTTACGAAATGACACCATCTCTGACATGCACCAGCCACTGTGAGCATACAGCCATCAATGTGTGTGCGGTGAAATGCATCCGTTTTCACTCTCCACAACATGCACGCAGCTCAGGTCAATTACATGTATAAAATAAAACTGGATATATTTCTTCTTTATTTTTTATTAAAATGCTGGTCAAGACAATTAAACAGATTCTTGCCATGAAATATGATTCATACAGACATACGCTTCATGAATAGGTGGTCTTTGATATGTAACAGTGCTTCATAATATTTTTATTCAGGTTATGATGACAAAAGTCCAACAAACAAAAAAATAATAAAGAAAAACAGGGCAACGTGGTATGAGAAGCTTGAGTGGGCATTCTCTAATTAAATTCTCCTTCATCAGCCACTCGTTTGTGCACAAGCATTAATACTTTTGACCCCATGAAGCCTGAACACTAACATGCCTGAGGAAGGAAAAAGAGGAGGGAAATGAAAGAGAAAAACATGAAGGAATATCTTATTAGGGGAGTCAGGCATGTTTTGGCCCTCATTTCTTGATGGCTGCTCTTGGTGTCGCGACCTACTGGCGTCTAGCTAATACGACAGTGTATGCCATGCCATTGTTCTTAATCAATAACTAATTATCAAAGTACTGGCTCCGACTTGTATTGTCCTCTTTGCTTGGAGCCCCTTGTTGTGGACTGAAAGACAGAAAGGGGGAAGAAAGGGGAAAGGAGGGTGGCTTTTGGCTGCACAGTGATGCTGCCGCCACAACATCCTCGCAAGCCTTTCAAGATACACTGTGCTGTCAGTTTGAATTACCATCCCCTACTAATTGATATAAATTAGAACAGAAGAATTATTGTTGCTGCTGAATGTCATAACGATATCCTCAAAGTAATCATGGGAGACAAAAAGAGAACAGCACAAAACACACAAGCAGACCAAATAAGAAAAGACAAATTAAGCCGACTCCTGCTAGGGACTTTGCAAACGAGTCTTTAGACAATGGGGAAAGAAAATTAGACTGCTAACAATCTGTATGTTTCATTATTTCAATCTTGTTTGCAAGTATAAACCATGATTTAAACTAAACAGAAAGGATTCCTTTTCCACAAAGACAGCATAAAGTTGTGTTTTATTGGTGAGCCATCAACAGGTTCAAAGGCAGCACTCTAATCACCGATACAATGTCCTGTTATCACCTTGCCATTGTTAGATGTTTTTTACAAATGAGCTGACTGAAAAAGAGGAACCCAGTAATTCGTGGCTGGCAACACAGGGTGAATTGTGTGCTGGTGCCTGCCTGTCTCTGCGCCTCCTAATGGAGTGGCGAGTCCTGTCATCCCACGTGGCAGCACAGTTCACTTCTCCACAGTCCCGTCGGTGCCACTGGCACCAGGACTGGGGGCCGAAGCCCCGAAGAGCCCAGGGGGTGGCTGGCGCCCCAGTGGCAGGCATGGGTCAGCCTAGTAAAAGTGCTGCCCTCAGGACAGTGAGTCTAATCCCACAGCAAGAGCATGGCAGCTGGAGCGGCCCATCCGTTCAGCCTGTGTAATGATATCACTTGCACTGTATCTGATGTCTGACCTCATTACCAGAGTTTAATTGCGTTGCTAACAGAGTTTCTGTTCTTTTCTCTGGCCTCTTTTTGTTTTTGACAGCTCTCCAAAAGAATTTTTCTGTTGATCACAAAACTACATTTATTTCCTATACATTTTGTTTACTTTGGGGTAATTAAAATTAAAATTGAGTCTCAGCTAAACAGATAAAATATGATTGTCTTTTCTTTAAACTAATCAGTTAAATACTGTTAAATTAAATCTACAAATATTGTATATGTGTATATAAATTGTGTGATAGATTTACAAGACTTGGAAAAGTTCACATGACATATTGTATACATTTCCCCCAAATTTTTACTTCATTAAAAATAATTGTTACACAACGCTCACTTCAAATCATAAATAACACACACAAACGCACACAAATGAATGTATATACATTGTTTATAAAAATGGTGGTTATTGATAGGGGATTCATTTGAAATAGAAATTAGAGTATATCAGCACTTCCTTAACACCTTTTAAATATACCTGGTACTTAACACATTATGTTTATTACCTGATACATTTAAAAAAGCTTCAATATATATGTAAATAATGGTGTTCACACACTTTAATTTAGTATTTTTTTTGTCATTGCATTATAAGCAATGATTTAAAAGTGACTTTAGATTTTGATATGGAGGTTTTCACTCATCAGATTTATGTAAAGCTACATGTTCTGGATAACTGCAAATTACTAGGCATTACGTCTCAGGGGAAATATTTCTTTTCTATTTGTGCAGGCTGTTTTGATGCTTTGAATCCTGAAAAGCTGCCCCCCTCCCTGCCCCAACTTGTTGTGAGTCGTGCGACCTGAGAGCTAGCCGTAACCTGCCCTTCACCATGAAGGAAATAACTCCCTTTTATGCCATGATACCACATGAAATATGAATAATGAAAACAGACAGAGTTGTGGTGTAAATAGGAAGCATGGCTGGGGCTTGGTGCTGCAGATAGCGGCTCTGTTGCCTCGCTATCACCAGCTTTCTCCCTCCCACACAGCTCAAGAGGTAGTGTCATCTTAGTTTCCTATTCGGCGCCCAAGCTACAGCCTTCCATAACCCGCACACCCTTACAAAGCTAACACTGGGTCGTGGGGAACGGGCCACCACTGTTAATGGGGTTGCTCTTTGAAAACATCACAACACAAGTAAACAGGGCACTCTATTGTGTATTAAGTGCAGTGAAACTTTGAGTGAAAGTATCATGGTGGGTAAAGGTTACAGGCAAAAGGTATCCGAGTGTGTGTGTGTGTGTGTGTGTGTGTGCAAACAGCGGTCTGTGTACAGGTGCTGTGCTGTATTGAAAATACCTCATTACCACCCTTCCCGTTTTCTTGGGTTCATATAGTGTAGCAATGTGCCCTTGAAAACAGACCCCAATTAATTCTTTGCATTGTGCATGTGGATAGATTTTCTAATATTCTCATCATGAAAGAGCAATTATAATTCCATGATTCATATGCACACTCCATTTGAAGCAGCTATCCTCGTCCATTGTCAGTTGTCAGAGTAGAGGATAAACCATGAAAAGGCCTAATCCTGCTATGGGCAGCAGGCTTTAATGAGCAGCCTGTCTCAGGCAGAGCCATGTGATACCCTGGCTGGGG
The DNA here is from genome assembly GCA_036024295.1 of Nannoperca obscura. Lineage (NCBI taxonomy): Eukaryota > Metazoa > Chordata > Actinopteri > Centrarchiformes > Percichthyidae > Nannoperca > Nannoperca obscura. The sequence goes on along the minus strand of JAVQJL010081016.1, from coordinate 14,113 downwards.
CCAGACCAGTGCAACGTGGAGGTCAGCCCCTAATGGAGGGCTCCATGGCTTCCCCTCTGGAGAAGGGCGGAGCCCACTTACTTTGACCTGTTAAGTCAAGTTGCTCTCCTCTGACCCTCCAAAAGATGCCTGGATGTGGGAGATTGTCAGGAAACCTACAGCACAAACAGTAGTGCTGCCTGCAGGCAATGAGACTTGCTAGAAATGAAAGGAGAAAAAAAAAAAAGAAAACGCCAGCTCAGAACAAGAGACTGGAGCCTGTGAAAGATGTAAATTCAAAGCAAAAGCAGCAGAACTTTAACCTATGGGTTATTATGCAGCAAGTGAAACAGAGCTGCCGCTTGGAATTAGGGGACAATAGGGAGTTCAGGCCAGGGGCATTTAACCAATGGACATCTAGTGTATCAGATCCCAATCTTAATGACATCAGTGACCGAAGCTTTGCAGAAACTCTGATCTCTGGTGGCATAAAGAAAGGGTCGCGGCCAGTGGGGATTAGTAAAATATATGGAAAAAAATTGAATGAAAAGAAAAATATGAAAAAAGACAGGATAATGAAAAGGGGTTATGAGAAACCAGGGAGAATATTATTGCTGGACTTCACCGAGATGCAGAGGGGAGGAAAAAGCTGTGCAAATAGTCATGGGATTGCAAAGTCAATAATACGTGCAATCTTCACAGACAGAAAGCTATAATCAACAAAAATCCATATTGAGGGTGAATGCCAGAGTTTTTCAAAATGTCAGTGGAGTGTGTTTGCAGAAGGGCAGGAATGACAGATGAAGAGCAGGGAGGTGAGTGGCAGAGACACAAGGACAGGCGGACTATGTGCTGATGAGGTCCTGGACACAGAGACCAGGCAAAGTGCAGAGTCGGGCCAGGAGAACACTCTGCCTCAGCCTGCTCCCGACAGAAAAGCCAAGAGGAGTCAGCAGTGCTACTGCAATCTAATGGGAACCGTCCACTTAAAATTCATAGGTTAACAAGACAGTAGGCAGCCTGGATTGCAAAATGGTAGCAAGAGTGATTTGTGGAGACACTTTTAAATCGACAATTTTAGCAATGATAAAAATACTTTTCCTTCCTGCCACAGTCCCATAAAATACAATGCTTTGTACTACTGGGCAAAACAGAGCAACTGAAAACTGGGTGATTGTGGAGGAAGTGCAGTTTTTGTGAATATAAGCACTTAAGTTGAGTCATTTTAGGGATATAGATATTTTCCATTTTCATCTGACAAAAATGCAGTGAAATGGAGGGGCCATTTTTTTTCTTTTCGATTTTTGTCTCGTAAATCCTTTTCAAGCGCAATTCCTATTCTTCTTTGGAGGTCTTTTAAGTCATTATAAATGTTTTCTCTCCCCCCCCCCCCTCTCTCTCGCTTTCTGTCTCTCACTCTCCCTATCCCTAGCTTTAGTCTTCTTGAATAAAATAAGTGCAGATTTGCTGGAAATCAGTGGCTTTTGTGTGTGGCTGCAGGAGCATGGTGAAATGTTTGGACACTAATACCCATTCATTTCGGTAGCGCCATAAATAAAAGCTGCCAGCTATGCGGCTGCCGTGAAGTGGTATTCTTTGGTGCCCAGCAGGATGTCCTGTTCACATTAGCGCAGCAGGGAAAACTGGCCGGAACAGCCAGACAACTAAATCAAGACATTGTCAACTTCTGACAAAATTGCTATAGGGGGGGAACTGGTTTTAAGAGGGGTAGTGCATGTCTGGTTTTGCGCATGTTGCAGTGTGTGTGTGTGTGTGTGTGTTTGTATGACACAGGGAGAAACAGAAAGGGAGAGCAAGAGAATGGGAGAACAAGAGAGGCATGGGGGTGATATATCTTTTCAAAATCCAGTATATTCTGAAAAAAAAAAATTCCTAACAGAGTAACACCATGGGGCTGACATGAATGAGGAAGTGTTGCTAGAATGGAGACAACTGCTCTTAGATCAAGAAATAAAAACTAAGCCTCAACAAACACTCATCTCCTGTTGTGTTTCTTTCCTAATCCATGCCAAAATGCTTCTAAAGGTCCATTTTTTAATATATACCAATGTTGTGCAAGTTTTAAAATTGCAAAATGATAGAAAATATCACAATGTGTTGAGTTTGAGCTTGAATCCAGGCACTTGATATTGACTTGTTTTTGGATGTCAGGGCTCTGGCCTTCAGTCACTTTGAGCCACCTAATTAACAAGTGAACACAAGTCTCCTGTCTGTACATATAAACTTTACTAATCCCCCCAACCAAAAAAAAAGAAAGATCAAAGGTAAATCTGTGCTAAACTTACACCAGCTTAGGGCAAACAGCACACATGTGACATAATGTCATAAAGCATACTTCTTTAAACACAGTCCCAGCCCTCGGCTAGATTTGCAGGTGGTCGATTGCCTGGTCTTCACAGAGGTTAGCTCTTAGGGAGTGCTAAAAGCTGCAGGTCTGAAAGGGAGTCCTATCATCAGAGGAGGCCTTAGTGCCAACAAGACCCAGATAATGACAACTCTGACCTCAGTTAAGTACATAACACAGCAAGAGCTCTTGGATGTGCTGCCCAGAACAATGTACGGGAAGAAGGGAAACGCTGCGCCAGGGCCACAGCTGGGACATACCATGCCAGTGGGCTTGCCATTTTGATTAGGGGTAAATAAGCCTTTTTAACTTAGTTTGAGTGAAAAGAAAAAAGACAGGGTGGACTTTCTATTGATATCTTTTTGCCTTATAAAGCATATACTTGACAACACAGTGATTCAACATTACCCTACAATGGAGAAATAAACCATTTCAGTGGATGTCAGTGGCCTAATGTGTACTGCAGATTATACATGAAGGAAACTAATGAAAGGAGGTTTGGCAGTGCCACCGTGAGGTTGCGGCTGGATTTCGTGTATCTCAAGGCATCCTGGAGCCCATCCAGACGGCCCCTCTTTTGGAGTTCTGTGAACTGGAGATGAGACGAGTGCTCCCCTCTTTCTGCAGGCTCTAAGTTGGAGTCTTTGCTGTAAGGTTCAGTGGACCATGAGAAAACACCAGTGAATCCGTCACCATCATCCCTCCTGGGACAAAGCTGGCTGGTCACTTCTGAAGCTCCAGTGACCCAAGGCTTGAACCCTGCTGCTCTCCATTCCCTGCCCTACGCAGCCACTGGGAGTCTGTGACCTCAAGTTCATCAGGAATCACACACTTGCATGGCAGCTTCAAAAGCAGTGGCTGGCTCTGTCATGTTTTTAAACTGTGTTGTGCCCTCCACTGGCTCTGCACAAATGAACAAAATATTGATAAGAGCACTATCTGTTCAATAATAATTTATTTTCAAGGTAGTGAAGACACATCTTGGAAACAAAGCTCTGTTTTTCTAAACATTTGAGTCTCCACATCAAAACATATCATGAAAATATGAAAATAGTTATAATTTGGTAATAGCTTTCTTACTGCATCAAAACCCAGATGGGTCTTAATTGGTTGGCAAAGGGAGCAAGAGGTCTTTTTTGAGGCGTGAGTGTGTGATTGTTGCTGCTGAATTGCTGCCGTGAAAGGCTGGCTGCGTGATGTGGAGATGGAACAGTGTGAGAACAGGTCACACAATGGAGCCACCAGCCCTGCACGCGGGGGGATGTTCGGGATGCGTGGTGTGTGTCTGTTGGGGGGGGGGGGACGGGGACGAAAGACAGCTTAAGACGGAAAAGTGGAGACATGTAAGCAAAGGTGGACTTATAGAAAATATACTAAGTATGACAAAGTAATTAGGACTTTTTTGTCCAATGGAAATTCTCATGTAGTATGCGGCTCAATATTTATATTCCATGCTTTGTCTAAGAACTAAATCCACAATTTATTATAACTTGTAGTTCATTAACCAACCGGTCTGTTATGGGGAACAACCCTTATATATATTAATAATAACTCTCATGTAGTTTTCTGCTACTGCTAAAAAATAAATGTCTAATTACTACTTATGTGCATCAATATCCATATATTATTACCACGTACTGCCAATGACTCTTGTTATGTCAACAAAGAAATAATCTGTATTATACATCAAATGTTCCACATCAAATTATTACTATCAGGGGTGTAATGGTACAACAATTCGGTATAGGACATTCTTTCAGTAAAGAACTTTTTACGGTTCGGTACACCTTATCAACCAAATAATTCCAGCACTTTTAGAGTAAAACATGCAGAACATCGATATATTAAAGTTACATCCAGAAGGGTTTGGCGGTGTGCCAGTGACTACACCAATGCTAGTCAGGTTAGCGTACAAGTTAAACTAGCTAGCATCATTTGGTGAATGCAATATTATTAAAAGCCCCTGTCTAAGGAACATTTGTTTCCCAGATAATTCTAAAAATATCGAACAATTAGTCTTGGATCAGAGGAACACTGTGTGGAAATACTGTACCAAAACATACCAAATCCTGACCCTAAAACTGTACACAGCAAATTTACTCTTATTACTATAAGAAAGTTGATTTTTGTGTACTTTGAGTATCTTTAAATTGATTCAATTCAACTGTTTTACTTCTAAAAGAAAACATATTTCAAGTATTGATAAGCGCAGTGGGACAACAAAGGCTGAGTGGACTTGTCATATAACAAGTATAAGAATATAAGTTGAACCTAGAGTATATTGTGGAGGACTTTGCAGTGTTTTAAGACTCACAACGCAAGTACAGACAAGTGAGTATAACAACAAACTAACGATGGATGGATGAGGGGTGTGCTCTTCAGAGAATGTCAACAATACTGCGTTGTTTAGCAATGTAGCATTGTGTGTGTGTGTGTGTGTGTGTGTGTGTGTATGGATGAATTTGAATGTGTAGAAATTGTGCATTTCTCTTTGCTTTAAAATGTGTGTCTGTGGGCTGCAGCTGTAATGGAGTTGTATTGTCTATACATCTGTGTTGTCTGCCCTAGTGTTGTTTTATTCTACTTTTGATTGTTTGATACTGTCTGAGTTTGGTCTTTTGTGATTAATTCTATTGAAAGTATACTGAGAATGTGGTTGTGTATTTATAATTGATAATTAGTTGTATGCACATGATGTAGAAACTGAATTTATGTTTGGTTTAAGACATACAGGCTTGGTGGTGTGATGTTGTTTAACTAGCCATACGTTGACAGGTTAATGCAATTTATTTTGTAGTCTAAAGGTGTTTTTTGATTTAATTGTTCTATCATATATCATCAGAAAACACCCCCTTTTAAAATTAAAAATGAAACAAAGAATTACTCAGAGTACATTTAAATTAAATAGTTTTTCTTTTTATCCAAATACATTTTTACATATGTAATTTCACTTTCACTTTAGTAAAATATTCTAGTACCTTTAACTCTTTCCATCCCTGTGTATTCCATTTATTAAACTCTGAACTTCACCTTATTTCAACCCACTGCTGCCTCCCACACCTGCATTATTACACATGTACCTTGTGGGTAAAATAAATTTAAGTGAGTGGTCTTTGCTTAATAAAACACTGCAACAGGCTCTGAGTGGGGAGATATAACCAGGAAAGATGAAGACCTAACACTTGTGCAACACCATCTAACAGGATGTCTTCATGAGCAAGGGGCAGAATTAAGCTGTGTCAAAATGGCAGGCCATGGGAGAGGTTGCGGTAGACATCAAATCAACAGCAGTCCAATACAGGATCCCATTATCAATGACACTATATGGGTGCCCCCGGCCAAAAGTCCCCTGCACTGCAGAAGTTAAGGTGTTGCTTGATTCATTAGTGCCTGTGTCTGAGCCGAGGTGATGGCTCCCTCATTGTCCTGAGAGGGGTGAAAACTGGAATGTCTTTTCTTCCTGTCAACACTATGTCACTTTAATTTCTTTTTCTGACGCCCAGTCTTGACACCTGGAAAGGTTTGACCGAGCATGGTAGCAAGGGATCATAGGAGAGTCCTATTTAAAGGGAGTGGTTGACACTGTTGACATTTCACTCTCCTTCTTCCTTGCAGCCTCACCTTTTCTTGTAAGAATAGAAAAATGCATCGCATTAAAAGTAGATAAGTTGTTCATTGTTTAAAAGACCAGATAATGATCAGTCATAACTCAGATGTTCTCTAAGAATTTGGCCAGACACTGACACTATCATCTGCATGTTTGAAACTGATCACAGATGGCCAGGGGAGGGATTCTAGACATTAAAATATCTTGCAGTAATTTAAATTAAAGATGCAATCTCACTCACATCATTATTAACACAACTCAGAAGTAGTTATTCAGGCAATTTCAGTGAATAAAATATAATGAACTCTAAACTACAGAAAATTGTTAAAAGGCTGATTTCAATGCGCATTATTGTCTATTATTTGTGTTGAAGTATTTACAGTATGAAGTCACCTATAATACACTGTTAGACTATAATAGCTGTCAATGGATGCACGGTGCTAATAATGTAATGTGCCCCTCCCTAAGGGAGCTGATCTCCTCATCTGGGTCATGGTGGGTATTAAAAGGGTTAAGGGTGCACAGTAAATTTATTGTGGGTCTTCCAGCACCAATGGGCCAGAGCACTAATGGATGACCTTGGGGTTTGGCTGTTCCAGACTTGAGGAGATCATGTCTCACCACCTCCCTACCACCAGGATGACCCCAGCCCTCTGTGCCCCTGGCCTCAACCTTTAACTCACTGATCTTTGACCAAATTATTAAGCAGACACCTGCTTTCCGGTGTATGGTCAGAGTGGGGGGAGGACTCACTCTGGGTACTCTAATTTGATGTAGATGTGTGGTGCGACAGTATCCATCTCGCTAAGGATAAACCCATCTGTTAGACTTTCCAGCAGTATGACTTTCACTGATGCCTGCAAGCAGTGTAATCATTTTCAAGGTTTACACAAGTGTAAACTAACTTTATAATTTAATTAGCCTTGATAATCTATTTAGAATCTAACCTTATTATTTGAAATCATACAAATACTATTGATTTATGACCACATTATTACCACACAATGCTGCATGTAATTTATAAGAGCAGGTCCCTGAGTGAGGAAACAAGTATTTGTAGGAGATAAACTTGAGCCCCACGGCAGTTGGCTCCAGTGAACGTATGTCCTATTTCATGTGATGTTTGTATAATGTACCATAACTTCCAGGTACATTTCTCCAGGGCAAGCATATCCAGTGTGGTAACCTGCTGCAGTTACCAGTTTTTGATAACAAATGAGCAGCTCTATCCAACATTTTTTTATTCATGTATTTCACCCTCATAGCTCATTAATATGAAGGCAAGTTAGCCACTTTTATATATTATTTGTACATTTGAAAAAGAAAAAAAAAGACAAACACATAACATTAACATTTAATTATTACCATTTCATTTTCATTATGATTTTTTCCTCTATTGCCGGCAGATTTACACATTCACATATTCTTGCCACACAAATGCACACACTAACCCTGAAAGTGGAGGTGGAACAGAGAATTTTGCGATTATGTCAGCTATGAAATATAGTCCTCCATCAAGGGCACTACGGTACAGGGACCAGCTCCAAAGACTGCTATGGACCTCTGGGACTAGTATGTGTCAAACTTGAGGAAAAAAAGGAGAGAGAGAGAAAAAAATGCTGCCATTAAGGTATAGCTTGGAAATGACACTGACCTAGGTCTGCCATCTTGCATTGTCCCACCATCTGCACAAATGTGAACTTTGCCTTTAAATCGTTGCTTCTCAATTAACATGTCCAGCTGGGCGGAGAATTTCGTCAGCTCCCTAATATCATTACTGCCACACCGGAGTGTGATATAAATATTAAAAAAGTGCCCAGAGCTCTTTGCTTGCTATGTGAGAGCTTCTGCTTCTTGGGTTATAATGAAGTGCACCCACATAGCAGGCTAACTGTAGAAAGCCTGGTCTTATTAAGGCTCCTGCATACCGTAAGACAGAAAGGATAAATGTCTTGGGCCATCTTTCTTAGTGAGTTCTTATTCTCTCCTGCTCCTTGGGGATCTTAGACACAAGGCAGCACCTACATGGCAAAACAACACATTCTCCAATGCTCTACGACGACAGAGTCTCAAGTCTCTTTGAGATATTGTAGTGGTCTCAGACAAAGAGGGTTTAGAAAGCATCAAGTCTTCTTCCAAAATGCAAGCTGTGTGGTCTTTGTGATAGCCCCATTACAGCATGAAGGACTCTTACTTTAGGCTGTATGTCTGTGTGCGTGTCTGTCTGTGTTTGGTTGTATGGATAACTGTACTTTCCAGGAAAAGAGATCTTAAGAGGAAGTCTTTGAATGTAGGACATTGGCACTGTAGCGGTTAATCTCCCCCCATGGCTTTACAGACGGCTGTGGATTTAGGACTTGGCATCATAACTGACCAGTGCTGTTTGATTAGATAACAGGGGATCTACTGCAGGCATCAATGGTCCACCATGCTGAAATGAAACAGTTTGCTCTTCGCTCATTCTGCTTAGAACCCAATGGGGGTGAATCTTCAACAGTCTGATGCCACAAGCTGCCAAGCAGTGTCCACCGCAGCGATACCACGATCATGGCGATACTACGGACAGCTCCAGCTTGTACCAGATGTTGGGAATTAACTGTCCCTTTGGCTGTCATGGGTTGTGCCCTGCAGCTCTCCTTGAGACTCACTGTGCAGGATTGCAGGTGTTGATGAGTTGCCAAAAAGACCATGGAAAGATACTTAGGTTTAAAAGAATGTTAACTATAGTATACTGTTACAACTAACACTGCATTTTGCAATGACCATGTTTTAGGCTTTTAGGGCAGTCAGTGTAGCCAAAGATGTAGACTGGCTCATTATGCTTGTTGAACATGCTGCCCAGATGAATGTTCTTTTGTCTAAATTTGATAGTAAGAGAAGTTGAAATCCACATGGATGAGGACTCTGAGAGGACAGACTGACGAACAGGAGGCTCCACAATTTTCTGCAAACACTGCAAACCCAGCAATCTAGTGTATAAACTCTACAACAAATGGGACCCATTATTTTCCACTTCCATTTCTATCGTACCGCAATGTTACAAATAAACCCCAAAGACACAACATTTATGGTGTATACATTGATCTACTCTGCTATTATGAATGAATTTGTTGTTGTAGATCACGACAATGCCTCTTTCTTTGGGATTCTTAGGATTTCACTTCAATTTCAGTTGCTGAACAAAACTGCATCCTGTTGTTCTGACATGGACTATAATTTCTCCGAGTTGGAAAACTTTGGTCAGTTGGCTTCTATATTATTTAGACACAAGACATGTCTCTATGTTATGCTTCATACTTAAGTGTAATTATTTGAATTATGCCAATTATATTAAAATGTTGTACTCTTAACATACTGCAAATGAATCATACTGAATGTTTACACTATGTGTATCAATGTTTAATACACGTTCTCTGAAGGCTTGTATGCCAGCAGCAGGACTGACTGGTTAAGCTCGGCCCTCGCTGTACTGTGGCAGGGGGCCTTTGTCCCCTAAAACGAAATATACTCTGAGTGCATGGGGGTGGATGTCACTTCAGATACAGATGCATTTGGGGTCTGCATGGGGGGAAATAATGTGCAGCAATGATATCTTTGATCATTGCTAGAACTCCCCAACACAGGAACTATGTCGAGTGTGGTTATCATCAACCCATTTCTATTCCCACAACACAAATCATTTCATGGCTCCTTCATCCCATGTGCCAGAACTGGGTTTCAAAAGCAATTTCAGCAGAAAAATAAGGTGCTTTTCTTCAATTTTCAAGCCATTTGTATCGGGGTTAGTGTTGTTTACCTAGCTAGTACACTGGTATTTACATACCTCTTTAAAGAGAAAAAATGGCCCGGTATGATTTATGGACTGCAGCAAGAGCGCAATTTTCTATGTCGTACACCTAATCTGAGAGGGTATGGAGAAAGGTCACATTGACCATACAAATACCATGGCCCTTCCACAGAGAGTGGGTGGATATTCATTCTCTTTAAAAAAACGTCAGTTAGGTCTGATTTATGATATGCAGAGCACACCGGGCTCGACAACACCTTTGCTTTCAGCTTTACTTCTGGGTCGATGTAATACAGAGAATAAGAAAAGAGAATCATTTGTCCTAAACTACAGTCTTTGATAACACATTGGATATACAATACATCTAGACAACAAGAACATTATTATTGTTATTTTGTTGTGGTTTCTTAGTTTGTTTTATATCACAATGAAAATATCAATAACAAATGGGGTGTGTTATAATTACAAAGAACAAAAAGAGACAGTGGGAACCAGAGAGAGAGAGAGAGATGCTGTCAGGTGTTAGGATCAATGCCATGTTTCAGAGTTGTAACCTTTAGCCTCCCCCTTGACTCCATTGTGATATGATACCATGAGACTGATAGAGATGGAAAATAAATTTTCACGTACTTAGTGAACACGATACTGATATGAGGCCTTCTTTTTCCCCCTAATTTCCCAAACATGTTTTTCCTTCATGGTATCTGGCATAAATTTGATCTTTCGGCAGAAACGAATAAACCATTTTCAATCCCTCTTATGATTTATTCCAATTTCATTGCTTACAAAGACAGCATCCTGCCTAGGGGGATGTTTATTGCCCACACATAGTTAACTATCAATGAGAATCCTTTAATTTAGTATCTATTAAAAGCTGACATTGTCGGCGTATGTTCATTAATATTAATACCAACTCTGTCTTCCATGGTATAGTCGTGTAGCGAGGACGCTTGTTTCTGCTGGAGAGAATGAAGGGAAGACTCCCAAAAAGGTCAGCCAATTTACAGAACTGCTCAAACACTAAGCAAAATAATAAAGGGCATCACAATCAAGATATCATCCTGGGACTAACCAATGAGTTGAAATGACAGCACCCAAAACATTGTGATACTGACACGAAATACGTTTTATTTCAGGTGAGTTACAATTCAAGAGGCTACAATTACTTGATGAGAACAAGAACAAGAATAACTGTTGTGTATGCGTATGCTTTTTTGGGTCAGGTTTAACTATTCATATCAAAAAAAGTCAGGGAAGATCATATTTAGACTTTTTTTGTGTCAGTAACAATTGTTACACCAAGAAACACTGTCTGCCTTAGAAGCTACATTTCTGCTCTACATGTGTTTGTGGTTTTGTAGTTTAACTCCATGACACATTTCACCGGGAACAAATTGATCTATATAATATAAAAAGGAAAAGTATAGAGTGTCAGTTTTGAGATTCTGTTTCATGTTCAGCATTATACGCTCATTATTTACAGTGTGCTCACTCCTCACATGGACCGACCAATTTATGGGGAAGCAGAGGATCAAGTTCAGTCCTAATGACAACCCCTCACTGACCTCTCCAGAGAAAACAAATGGAGCCCCAAGGTGATGTTTCAATATCACTAACTACTTGGGTGTCCTAGGGAAAGGAACAGATGTAGCCCTGAGGATGAGGAAGGGGTGAGGTGCAGGTCAAGGTCACCATACGCCAAGGTTAGGGTCAGATAAGCACGGCTGGCTCGGGGTCTTCACATGCCCACAGGCCATAAAAGGGAGGCGTGGACAGAGACTCAAGAGCTATGGATCAAGTGTTATTCCACTGAGGGCCTGAGGGGCGGGTGAGGACAGGGGCACTGAGGTTCAGCACTGTCATATGCCTGGGTTATACAGTTGCTCCAAATCTCATTGCCTGCTTTGGGCTGTAGAACACTTGCTAAATTACTAATGTGTTGATGAGTGAAGAAAGTTGCAATTCCTCTCCAAGTAATGCAACCCTGTAATAACTAGTTAGCTTGTTATAGAATTGGCTGCTACTCCTGCGTGACAGGCACAACAGTTACAGGCAAAACTACTTTATATGTCAGGTAATATTTCTTTATATAGCCACAGTTCATAATTAAGACTGCTAGAAGGATTTCAAAAGGATACATAACAAAAGTCTGACGCCATGTGTGCTCAGCTTACGATGCAAATTCTTATGTATATATACAACTTTACAGCCACAAGAAATTATATCTAATTGGAAAAATCTAAATGAATTACTTCAGGTTATTTGTTAAGACTACGAAATGTCAGACTATGCCATTAGTTGCAGTGGGAGATCCCATGGTATTTGGAGAGAATAAATTGGCTCTAGCACAGTTATTTTGACTTAATTAATAAGATAACCTAAGTGATTTATTTGATTCCCCAGACTGTATGGCACAATAATAACCTACAGTATGAGGTAAATTTGCTAAATGTGTTCAACTAGACAAGGACAACAGGAACAGAGTGAGCCTGCAATTACTGTCATATTCATGGGGAGGAGGATGCTAATAGGGAGAGTTTTTGCTCAGGATCAAATCAAATGTAAATGTATCCTGGTGGGCTGTGCTTCCTTTAATTAGAAGGTGCAAGTAGTATGATAAACTCTTAAAGATTGTGGTTGCTCTGGTTGTCAGCTCATTACATGCCTGCCCATTCTGCTGCAGCACTATGCAGTGCATAAAGCTTTTCCATATATGATATCGCACTGTATTCACACTACTGTGCAGAATGTAGTTATAATAAGTGAAAGATCCTCTCACATAGACACTATAAAGATATCCAATGTCTCTATTCATCAATTATGACTCAAATAAGAATTCATAAGTAATGTAGAGTGTTGATCCTCTATTCATTTATTATTCATTCTTCAGGTGAAAAACAAAGGCTGACCTGTCATATAATGAGGATATTAAAGGAGGTTCTAAAAAGGAAGAAACTAAACAAAATCAATTACATTCTTCAAAAGACTCAGAAAAAAATATATTTAGCACATTTTAGATGGAAGAGAAGTTTGGAAAACAGTATTTTTTAAATCATTATCTATGCAAGAAAAACAACATCTTTTAAACCAAAAAGTTTAAGGATTTTATTATTCATTAATATATGAAAGTCCTCTTTTCCTTGATGCCATCTCTGCATTAGAAGTATACTAACGCCAGTAACTCTACTGTGTACGATATGCCTGACCAAGGAGTTTCCTCCACACCCAGGAAGAAATGTTTACACACACAAAAAACTAACTTTAACAGTATCTTGTTTCAAGAAAAAAGTTCTCACATAACTAGAAAAGTATGTCATCAAAGCAAGTTTTGTGACTTTAACAAGTATGGTTTCTTGTTATAATAAGATGCATATTGTAAGACTTTATCCATTGTAAAAAGAACAGAATTTCAGAAATTACACTGATGGCTGAAGGTTAGGCAGATAACACGCTGTGCCAATGAGTAACAATGCAACATCCTGAATATCACAACCAAAAAGGCTCTAATGGAGAAGGAATTCTCTCTCAGAAGAGCTGCAGAGTAGATATAATGCACATTACATATTGTCTGATAAATGAAAAATGACTCTTTTCTTTCATTAAACAGGAACCAAATTTAGTCCTAAAAGGAATTTACTCATCAGTTATTTCAAATGCTCATCAATTACTGTGGTGTTGTGGTGTGAGGCAACACATTTTTTTGCTACAACAATATCATTTATTATTATAACAAGAATTTTGTCATTATCAGAAGATATTTTTCAGGTTATAAATAGTGATAGAGATTTTTTTGTGGTTAAAATAAAACATTTTTGTATAAGAAAGTTTTTTCTGTGTACGGCATCCAGGATATTCTTAAATAAAAACCATGTGAATTACCTTGATGGCAAATATGGCATTAAAATCATAGCGCATAATGCTAAATATTAGACTATTAATCCATCACTGTAATTGATCAAGTTTATTTATTGACTGGATGACAGCAATGCCATGGTGCATGGATCCACTACATTACGGGGAAAAATATATATCAAATACAAGTAAAGCTGATACCAAGTTCATCACTCATCATTGATGTGTTGCATTGTGTCATTGCTTCAGACGCCTTCTTTATTATAGCTGTTGTTGTAATGAGATCTTCAGAAAAGCTGTTGACAGTGAGAATATTAACATTATTAACAGCATGCATCTCAACTGACTGTCATAAAATGTGATAAGCTATGCTAGCAAACATACAGCTAGCATAGCAGTGTAAGTACATAAAACTAGATAAGACCATGGGTTTTATCTATACCTTGAGAGAGAGAGAGAGAGAGAGAGAGAGAGAGAGAGAGAGAGAGAGAGAGAGAGAGAGAGAGAGAGAGAGAGAGAGAGA